>JAVXUO010000685.1:0-194226 GCA_033065855.1 Escallonia rubra | reverse complement strand
GGTTGCTACTCATCTGAACTGAATCCTAAAAATATATTGGGATAATTACAGCAAAGTCCTGAGGTTAGAGTGAAATTACAGGCAAGTCCATTAGTTTGGACAAATTACACTTATGTCCATTGACCAAACAGAATCTTAAAAAAAGCCTAACGGTTTTAAGAAATGACTTTATTGCCCTCAAGTTAGAAAGTTATTTTTTTTCAAATGTCATTACTTCATCTTTCTCTTCCTTTTTCTTTCTTTTGGAGAACTCACCACGGCAATACCACCATGCCCACCGCTAGACACCACATGTCAGCCTCCACCTCCCATGACCAACAAAATTTCCCTATTCTCTTCCCTACTTTGAAAATCTAGCAAAGCCAAAACAGATCATCGGCACCCCCTCGATCACACTCTCCAAAGTAGAATTCCACCCCCTGTGTCAAGAACCCACCAACCGCTCGGTGTGCCAACACCTCTTCTGGGGGAGCCCAACCCACAATGTACCCCCTCTCCTTAGTACCCTCGGAAATTTCCACCGGGATTTTGGTCTCCCAGTCGCCGCCTGCTACAGAATCCGGCCATATGACCCACAAGAACCGGGTTTGCTGTTTATGACTCCATGCCAAAACTCCATGAGCTGGTCCCATGTCAGCACAGCGAGGCTCTCCAAGCTGATGTAGATCACAGATTTGGGCGGTTGTGCGTCCAGCCAAGGGAAAGGGGTAGGGGGAGGATGTCTTTGTCTTGGGATCTTGCCCTTACCCCTTCGGGCTTTTCCCTTGTCTTCGGAACTTCCGGGTTTCTAAGGGGAGGGTGGGGGACGGCTGGGTGGAAGGAGGGTGGAGGCGGCAGTAGGGTAGAGGGAGAATGCGGCGACGAGGTGGGGGGGATGGGGGCAGCCGCGGGTTAAGGGGAGGGGTGGGGGCGACGAAGAGGTGGGGGGAGGCGGCAACGGGGTTGGGGGAGGGTGGGGGCAGCGGCGACAGGGTTGGTGGAGGGTGAGGGCAGCGGCGGCGGGGTGGGGGAGGGTTGGAGAGAGAGTGAGTTAGGTGTTTAATGCAATTTCCAAAAAACAAATAAATGCAAACTGACCTAAGAACAAAAACACAAATTTGGGGGAAAAAGGCTTAAATCTATAATTTGGAAAAAGGGGCTTACTTGTTGTTAGAGAGACTCTAATTTAGAAATTAGAGTTAAAACCTTAATTTGGGGGGGGGGGGAGGGAGAGAGGGGGGAGAGAGAGAGAGAGAGAGTTATGTTTGAAATCCTAGTTTGGGAATTAGGCTTGAAACCCTAATTTTCCAAATTAGGGTTTTTAATCTTTATACAGTGTATATGTATATATGGTATAAGGGTAGTATTAGCATTTAGAAAATATTCATGGATGACATTAGCCAAAAAGCACATTTTATTAACGGATCTGGGACGGATGGACACGACTAATACATTTTCAAAGTTTTTTGTCACGGTATGTTACAGTTTGAAACTTAATGTTCTTAACTGTAATTTCACCCTAACCTCAGGGGCTTTGCTGTAATTATCCAAAATATATTTCACCTACCCCTAAGGATCTCCCACAAAGTTGTAAACAAATGAGAACTGGTCAATAAAATACAGACAAGGGAATGTAAGACAAACGAAATACAGACAAAAGAATGTAAGACGAGGAAAAATGCAGTTAATACTACCCAAGCTTGTTTAAATTAATTCGTTAGGATGCAAGTCGATAAGCTAGATACATCTGAAAGCTGAGGAGCTGAGCTATATTAATCATTGCAAAAGTGGACACGTGACTATCATAGATAAGTTATCCGTAACTAGGCGGTGAAATGTTGTACGCCATCCATCATTTGTAGTGGATCGTGCATTACACGTTACATCAATAAGCCCCTTGCACAGATCCCTACACTACCTATTAAGAACACTTGCATTTTTCTGTCAGAGAAAGGTTATCTCCCGGTCCACATCCCCTTAAGTCAGTGAACTGATAATCTCTCTTGTCACCTTCGCTTACGTGTCCTTTCCTTTGCAACCTTAAAGTTAGACCATCAACAATGTTCCACAATATGTCACGCATCCTATTTTCGTCTTCAAAGAACCAAACATCTGTCATCAAGTTTATACCACTCTTAAGATACTCCACAATTCAATTAAATGTAATCATTGTAGCAGCAGCATGTAATCTGTAATATTGTATTTTCTTTATTTCTCTATTTACTTAATCTTAGGGGCACATATGTAATTGTAAAGTAATTACCCTAGTTATATATACTGCTATTTCCTGGGTGTGTGGTTTAACACCCATCTTATTCCTCTCATTCTGTTCATGGAGTTTCTCTTTATATCATCAATCATGCTTCTAAAATATCTTTTAGGCCATGACCAATGCCCCAGTTGGTTCTATACATATGACCGGCTATCAGGAAAAGAATTGCAATAGCTAAATGATTTGTGGAAAAAAGTTTACAATAATATAATCACATCTAATACTTTATAATAGTTATTTTACCTCTCAGAGAAAAAGACAGTGCCTGATAAATAAGGTCACTAGCATATAGTTCTCCATCATTATTTTCCATCAGATGCTCTGGCACCAACAACTGTTAACTATCTAATTTGTTAGGCAAAGGTACGTCATTAATATAAACCTTACAGATTAATCTTGACTAAACCTCGGTTGGATGTATTTGTATATTACCAGCTCCCATCTTGTAAAAGGATATCTTGAGGTAAAAACCATTACTAAGTTTTAGTTGCGCCAATGCAGGCACTGCTAGCATTTCTTACATAAAGTGGCTGCTCTCAGGCTTGAACTCACTATCATTCTTGATAGCCCGGTCATTTTATGAAATCACCAAGCATATATTAGCATGTACGAGAAGTGAGGTGGATTTTCATTTTATGATTTAAACATTCAGAATTTGTTGCCAATTTTGCAGGCTTAATTTAGCTATAGTTCCATCTGCCTCGGGATAACAGGAATCATTGCATTTCAAATGGTCTTTCAAATAGTAATGAAGTCTGCAAGTACCACATAGTCTAACATTATTAAGATCTTTATGGTCAAAAGGAACTTTAATTTGAAAAGAACCTGAAGACAGGCGCTGCAGAAGAGGCTTAAAATAATTTGCCTTTGCCATCTGCACAACATTCTCATCAGAGAAAGAAAGATTTTCTAAGAGCTCCCTTGCATCTCTGGCAGCTTGATTGTCATCGCTGCTTGACATAGTCACTAGGAGGAGTATGCAGCCCTGAACCTTCCCAATGTGGTCTTCTAAGAACTTATTTTTAGATAACTCCAATAGTAATGCCACTGCCAACTTCCTTTCCACTATACGACGTCCAAGGGAGCGAACAATGGGTTCAATAGCATTATCAACTTTAAAAATTCTTTCCTGCAACGTATTAAGCAGCAGCGTTTATGTATATATATGTAGGTTAGCCAGAGAAGATAAAAGATGTCAAAAGTGGGGGAACACCGGGAGACATGATGTATACAACTGTAAAACGTGAGGCCATCAACTAGCACTGCAGATATAGGTCAAAATGTTCATTGCAATAATATGAAGATAACCAACCAAGGTGATTGAAGATTACGTGACGGTAAGTGGTACTACAGAGAACAGACAATGAAAGAAGAAGCCTCCCAAAGCCTTGTGCAAACCAGAGTCGGTCAATATCAAGTTCTTGACCAAGCCTTGTGCAAAGCATAGGAATAACACACTGATCCAGACTCACAAATGGAAGTTGATCTCCTCTGAATTCTCAAACCAGGTATCTCTCTCCAACATTTGCAATCTCTTCGCAACTGAAGCGGGGAAATAAGTACGTGACATGAAGTAGGTAGACAAATTGAAAGCACTCTCTCCTATTTTCTCGTACTTATCCCTCAATTTATTAGGAATACCTGAATATACCCTCACCAGGCAAGCTATTCAACGTATTAACTTTTTCATCCCTGACAAGTCGGTAGGAAAACTGATGCACTTCTGAGTTGCCACCAAAATTGTCCTCATGATGATTCAACCATGACATTTGAATTCTTCAAGGGTCCATGTTTTGTGATTAAGTATTCTCTCTAACATGCTTAAAAATTCAGGTCGATCTTACCCCTTTAAACGAATGATGGGAAGATAATCTGGGCGCCAACACTACAAGAACAGAAGACTAGTAGTTGCAGAACGGAGATTCTTTAATTTTACTTGGTTACAATGAATTTGTTGGGTTTATCTAGTCTGGTGATAGTTACTAACTAGTAACTGTTTTTTGGCATTTAATCTACTCCGGCCTTTTTCGTAGTTCAATTATTTAGCCTGAATCCTAGCAGAATTAGGTTTGCCATTGCCCGATAAACATTGAGGGATCCCTTTTAAGGCGATCACAACCCACAACCTCCTTGACCTCCAGCTTAAACATTACCGATTTATACAGTTATACTAAAAGTTTTAATATGTTTCTTACGCAGAGTTTGTACATATAGATTATTAACTTCTGTGGGCCGTGAGCGTCACAAGTACAGCATGTTTTCTTGTGGAGTGGGAGCAGGTGCATGGCTCCAGTGCAAAGCGTCAGTAATATATCTCACGAGAACAAGATATATAGTCCATTGAAGGACTTGATAACAATGTAATGTAATTAATCCATGTTTAATGACTTCTAACTGATCAAATGGACATCAACTTATAACTCTCTCTATACAAATCAGTAAAAACACATGTAATCCAAGTTAAGCTATCGTCGTTTGTTACAAATGTCCATGTAAGACAGTAAATGCCAGTGATGAGTTACAACACATTCTTAGCATATGATACTCACCTCTCAACTACTTTTGCATCAGAAGGCAATACTGCATTAGGTCCAAAATGAAATTTTCTCAGATAATTAAAGCAGATCCAGTTAAAGGTTAATAGGAAGTCAAATGCTGAGAAATTAAAGATACCAGGCTGCCTCTACTAATTAGAGAAAGGGGAGAGAATTAACAAATTCAATATGTGATTTGAGGTCAAATAAAACAGAGCCACACACACAAACACCCACAAGAACACATGGTTGACTTTACTTAATTGAGGTAAGAAGTACCTTTGCGTCATCACTATCCTTTGCCAGGACGAAAAGGATGACGAGAACACGATTTCGTATGTCTCGATCTCTTTTGCCAAGAAGTTGAATAAGAGAAGGGATGTAACCTTCCAGTACTACCCATTCCCGGTGTATGTCTCTTTGTTGAGATAGATCCACTAATTCTTCCAAGCAATTAAGCACTTCTTCTTCTTTGTCAGAAAGAAGTTTTGGTTTCATGGAAGCAATTGCGATCATGGTATTTCTATCCTTCCATTCTTCAATTGACTGCCGCAGAGTTTTGTTAGGCCGTAGTGCTGAAGTTTCCAGAGGAAGCATGGTAAGGGGACACGAGTTATTCCCATCTGAGAGCCACTTCTCTATGGCACTCCTGTCAAACGTGTGCCCTGAAGAAGTCTCCACAGGATCCACCATAACTTCCCTAGTGATTGGGCAAACAAATGGCTGGAGAGGTTCCAAGGGTTGATTACCCAACGAGTTCCGCTTGGTAAGATATTTTATTTCTTTCTCCTCGGAGGAGGAAGTAGCATCTGCCCTTTCTAGCAAAGCAATTATTTGATCCAATTGTATTGCTTCAGCCTCGTCTTTCCTCAGCAGTGCATTTTCTATTTCACTCTTGAATTCTGCGAATTCCTTCTTCAATGCAGACTGCTCAGTTGGGATTCCCACAGCCTCAGCGATAGAAACCAGCAATTTATTGGCATAAGAGCGATCAACATTCCTCTCTTGTATCCCTGACTCTATTCTCTCCAAAATCTCTTCTTCTGCTGTAGCAGCCTTGAATTGCGAAGTCCGCATATTGGCGCACAGCTGGTTGATGTCTTCAATTACACTTGACGAAACATCCAGTGAAGCAAAAGGTACGAGACTCAATGCCCGGCTAATCTCTCTGGTAGTGTTCTCTATGCGCCTAGCAATTGACCGGCACTTCAGTAACAGATATACCCTGTTCTTCTTGCTGCATTCCATAATCAGTCCCTTCGCAGCTTTGACCTCTCGACTAAGAATCTCAAGGTAATCGCTCAAGCCTTCAGAATTACTGACATCCTTCTTATTCAACTCTTTTAGGATAGGAACAATCTTATGTAAATAAGAAGCTAGTTCCGCAAAACTGTCCTTCTCGATGCAGACATCCTTGGCAGCAACTACTGCCTCAATAATGGCCTCAATGGTCTGAGAAAGGACTTCTGCAACTGGATGAAAAGCGGTACTGGTAATCACATCCAATACCATTTTGTTATCGTATGAAGAATGCTACTGAATCAAAAATATTCTGGTCCAGAGTATCAAATCATTTTAACTCAATTGCTCAACTGACTCAAGTCAATCAGAGCCGCCTCTTATACTTGTTATAAGCACCTACATTCTGCATTTTCCAGAAAAAGTCTGTCAGAGTTATTCGTCCACACTAGAGCGAGCATGAATGTTAAGTTAATCCCAGATGCTCTCCCGTTCCAAAATCTGAGATCCTTCCACTTTTTACCTAATCCTCGGGTACAATGGAAACACATGTATATATATTGCCGTTTTCTTTAACTTGGTAAAGGAAATGCGACCGTGGCATAAATGCCAAACTTAAACTCTGGTAGTGCATAATTAGACTAGTCAAAACAGCATAAGAACGATCAGTAGGGTCAATTGTATCAATCTTCGACCTAGCAACTTGCTAAACACCTTATGGGAGGAATAGGGACAGAACTCCGTTGTCTAGATTCCAACAAATTGAAATTCCAAGATCCAAAAACTAACAAATCATCCATCCACCCTAAATGATGCTTATATGCATCCTTGTTTACAATTTGATCGGGAACGTCTATTTCCACACCCTCGTATGCTTCGCTGAAAGGTCAGCATTTCGTCAGTAATGACTTTTTAGCGACAAACTGAGGTGTAGGCAAGACATTCCTTTTCGATCCTGCGCGGTCAAATTCTCTTTTCAACTACATACGTCGTTTAATCAGCATATTCACCAAATTTGACGCACGAAGAACAACATTAGAAAGCCAATACAGAAATTGAGGAGTAATTAGATTGAAAGCAAGAAAGTGATCAATCAAGTCAACAGCAAGTCAAAATGACGACAAGTTGAAGCAATTATATACTGGAAAGAATCAAAGAGGTGAGACCTGATAGAGCTGTGAAGCGTCCATTCAAAATTGGCAAATTCTAGCTCTGAGAAACTCTTGGGGTCGTGTTGATTTGAGCTAACTTCAGTTGATTTTCCCGGGAAAAATGAAGCGAAATGCCCCGTCGAATTATCGACTTGACTTTATAATATGAAGGTTTGCTGTCCCGAAGAACAAAATTGGAAGAAAATTTGGTGCTAAGAAGTTACCTATGAGCAGTTTACTTATTTTGACCTCTGTCCGAGGTCAACGTTTCCTTTCCTCTCTCTTCTATTGTTTTATTTTATATATTTTACATCATTTTATCTTCTTTTGTGAAATTAGAGTAAGCTACTTCCACGGTCATATTGTAATTTTAACAAATTATGTGTCGCTAAAGAACGTTTTACAAATAAATGAATGAAGATTAGAAAAGCAATTATTGTTATGACCTTTTGTTTCATTGTTCGAACAACTATACTTAAAAAAAAAGATAATTTCACTAGCTTGTTCGCAATTCATTAGCAGCAATTTGCTTGAGACCTATGACCAAATCCCACGGTTGATGATATACGAGCTTATTGAATAAGGTTGTAAAAGAGTCGAGTCGAGTAGCGTATAGGGTTGCTCAATCTTATTACTTTAACCATTAGAGCTTGTCTTCTCATCGAGTCGAGATCAAACGAGTTCAACCGCGAGCTTTATACAAGCTGCACGATGTTTTGAAGCTTGGTTCGTTTCAAACGAGCTTCTAACCAAAAGAACACGAGCTAGGTCCTAGTAGCTTGCTTTTATTTTACATCCCGAACAAGTTCTAATATTCTTGATGTTGACAACGCTACACAACCTTATAATGTCATTTAGTTTATCCATTTTAATACAAATATTACTTTTAAAATTATAAAAAATTAGTTGAGTGACAACGCAATATTTTTATTTTTCTAGAGGAAGAAAAACAAAACTACTAATACATTTCAAAGTCAATCCCGAGCGCCAAACAAAATCTAGATTTACACGTCTAACGCGGAAAGTTGCCACAATAAACACAAGCAATTGCTACGAGCCGGAGAAAATGACCCCAACGACGAAAGTGACACCAAGACCAAGTAGCACCTTGCTTTAAAAAAGTCTTTGCACGATAAATGTTCTGCTTGTTCATCTAAGTTATTACATCACCAGAATAGACTCGACAGAGTCCCCTTGAATTCTATCTCAAAGTTTTACTTGTACACTAGCACCTTGTCAAATTTTGGATATCTCTGCTCATTTCTTGTTTCGTAGAATCAAAGATATAAGTACATTAGACTTATGTAAAATAGTGACCCAATGGTGAATGTTTTTCTGCTGGTCAGTGGTCACAAATTCGAAACACAGCAAGAGGCTCACCAAATTTTAGCTTTTAAGCATTTACCATGAGTCCATGAACCATTCTAAATCTCGAACTTGGTGAACATGTGCAGATTAAGATTAATTCCTCACAAAACGCTATAGTTTTGGGTTGTGCATGAAACATCTGAGATTGAACTTCCAAACTGGTATTTCCGTACACCAATTGATGGTAAGTAGGGATGGCAATGGGGCGGGTCGGATGCGGATCTGCTAAAATCTGAACCCGCCCCGCCACCCCTAAAATCCCACCCCGCCCCGCGCCAATTGATGGTAAGTACACCAATTGATGGTATTTCCATACACCAATTGATGGTAAGTAGGGATGACACTTTCTTTATTAATTGACACTAGCCAATTTTTTATTTGATAGCCAAAAAAAGCACACATGTAAAGCCTGAAGTTACACAAGTTTGTTGCTATTCGACGAGAAAACACTTCCCGTTGCATAAAGTAGTATTGTCAAGTGGCATTTTATAGGTGAATAATAGTATCTAGTTCCGATCGTTTGCTTGCACAGATAAACGGGCTGGAGGAGATTAGTGCTATAGCAGTACCAATCATGTATGATATATGCTTGACTAGTGCCTATTTTCACTTTTGTCGAATTCTAGTAGGAAGCAAAAAGCTGCTGTCTGAAGCTGCTGAACTTGCCAATTTTGCTTGCAAAGCAAGATCGGAAGTATCTATGTCGTGGACACAAGGATTAGATTCTTTTAGATCTACTCATATAAACATGGACAATATTTAGCTTCCTTTTCTGTTTGTCTGTAAAATATTTGCAACATGTTTTCTTTCTGTTTCTGTCTGTAAGATATTGTAACCCTTCTTTTGTATAGCCGGGTCGGCTTGTTTTATATATATAATTTCAAAAAAAAAAAAAAAAAAATAGTATCTAGTTCCACGGTCCCTTTGTTTTCTAAGGGCAAATTGGACAGTTAATTGCAAAAGCCTTTACGAAAGCCAAATCATCGCTCCCCCCGCCCTACTGCGTGCGCGCGCACCACCAAACTAAAACACAACCTTCTAAGGGTTCATCTACTTGAATCTGGTATTCATATTTATTCTCACGAAATAGTCATATTATCAACCTTAAACACTCAATCGATTCCACGTACTACATTTTCTTGTTTTAGGGTTTGTGATCTTTTTCATGACTTACAGTTTGTGGTATTTGTGGTAGTAGGTTTGTGGTGCTCTTGGTGGAGGTGGTGGCGGGTTTGTGTTGGTGGTCTTGTTGGTGGCAATTTTTGAGGTGGTCCTCATGAAGGTTGTGGCGGGTTTGTGGTGGTCTTGATTTTTAAGGTCAAGTGGGGAGTTTTGAGGTGGTTGTGACGGTGACGGTAGGTTTTAGGGGGAAATGAGGGAAGAGGTTGCAGCGGTTGGGGTGGTGGTTTGTCCTTATGGTGTTGGTGGTTAAAATGGTTTATCAACGAGTATTTGATACGAATTGTCGACTTTATCCTAAAATTTTAATAGACTTTAAAAGCATGTTTGCGAGTCCCTTTTAGGAGAGAAAAGAGAAAAAAAGAAAGTAAAGTGACTTATTTCCTCCATTTTCTCTAGTTTATGAGGTTTTTTTTTAAGGATAGAAAAGACGAGAAAAAGGAGGAAAGTTTGGGCCTATAATCTTTTCTCCCAAAATTGGGAAGAAACGACAATAAAGGAAATTCTCGTAAGTAATTTTTTAATAATGTCCATATTACCCTTTAGATTGTCATGACTGAACTTTTAATGATTTTTAGGTCATAGGGTTTACAGAAACCTATGAAACCATTAATTACAAACAAACAGAAGAAGTGATAGAAGTGGTGACTAACTTCATCTCCTTCAATCTCAAATAAGAATCCCGAAAAGTCGATGGCTTTATTTGGCTATCCACGTGAGAGGCGCAAGCTCATGTTAGAAAAAATGATGAATCTTTCAAATTGTCTCTGATAAGACATTTAAGTGTTAGAGTTGACTCGTGATTTATTGTTATGCTTTTGGTTTGACATTAATTAAATTTGAATGGTCGGATGTTTGTAATTAACTCATGACTAGTTTGTGCCTTTTTATTTATTTATTTATTTATTGTGGCATTAACCAGTAATGTGAGACTTATCACAAATATTATGATATAAACTTTCTGTGATATTCTTGATGACTAACGTTTTTTTCTCGTCTGAGTTATGTTCTTAGTTATGATCATACTTTAAAGTCCTTGTGTTTGAATTAGCATACTGTTGTATAACGGTATATGTAATGTTATATATTTTCTTTTATTTTCTTCTGAACTCACAAACAAGGGAAATAAATGATACATTCGTTTCTCTCTTAAACTCACAAACAAGAGGAAGAAAAACGGTCTTCCCTTCTCTTCTCTTCTCTTCTCTTACATTCTTTTCTCTCGTCTCAAAACTCACAAACAAGCTATAAATGAATTTAGATTTCACCCATCAAATTGGTGACTTGGGACATCAAATAGAAACTTCATAGTGGTGGGAACCGAAGATTTTTTTCTCACACAAGACCCCAAATTATGGGATTTCATGCGCAATAAATCCAGCAGGTTATGACGGCAAATTCTCGATTCTAACTTCACTGTAATTGACCGGCGAGGGAATGAATCATTGTTCAAAGAGAAACATAAAGAGCCAAAGATGTTCCATCCGGAAAGAAATTAATTAAAGAATCATCCAACAAGTTGAGAGGTGAAAACAAGCAGAGAGCCATCTAACAACGAAATGCGACCGCACTAGATCCATTTCAGTAGAAACTTGGCTCTTGAATAACAGTTACGTGCGACGCCAACGCTCTGAAACTTTTGATACAATATAGGAAGGGCTAAACAAGATAAGTGCCCAAGAATTAATAATCTGTGGAAGTTCACTCGCAAAGATGCGCAAAATGATGCCTAACAATAATCTTCCTCTTGCATCACAGGCTACAGACTGAAACGCCTCTGTTTGAAATCCGATAGCTGCTGCATTCTTGAATGTATTCCCGTGAAATAATGGTTGAAGGAAGATGTCAGTTCTAGTGTAAGTTGCTGACTGAGTTGCAGAAGAAAGGACAGAGAGCTGGATATAGAAATACAGAACTCTAAAGTAGATTCATGGAGTGCTTACAAAGGAGTGTGGTGGCTGCTCCGTAATGAAAAGAAATGTTTCTGGTTGGCCAATCAACTCTTAATTGTCAGGTGACGTTATGGCACTCCTTAATGCAATGAGCTCAGAGGACAGCTCAAGCATATTTGAGGTCCTGAGAAGAAAACCCAAAGGCAGAAACGCCACTCGCAGACTTAGGAATTTTGTCAGAGGGAAATTTTTGATTTCTTGCATCCAAAGTCTCGTGCCTTTTGCAATAGCACAAAGAATCACATTTATACCTGAACTCAACATAGTGATATAGTAACAGGATTGTCAATCTTCAACAAATTTCTATCAACGATCGCTTCCCCAATAAAAAAAACTTCACAAGTAGCTTTCAGTTAAACATTGCCCCAAAAATATCTACAACGAATCGCTTCCCCAGGACCAAAATCTTCAAGGTGCTTTTGACCCAAAAATACTTGAACTGTTAATGAATGACTTCTCCATTATACCATCAAATTGGTTATAAACAATGCCCTTACTCTCCTTCTTTTCATCCTTCTTCTCTTCTTCCAGAAAGCCAACAATTACAAGTATGGATGGCTTCTTCGAAAGATGAAGAGGAAAGAAGAAATGAGCACCAGAGTGAATAATGAGGAATTTCAAGCGTGTGTCTACGATGTCAAAAAAAAAGAAGAAAGACCCTGCAGAACTAAAACGTGCCCAAAGAATCAACTAAACAGCAGAACAAGACTACACAATACAGTGCAACCCCGTTGATCTACCCAATAATCCTTCCGAGGAATAGTCATCAAAGTCATCAGAAAAGTAAGGCAGGAAAAAATGTATGTCTTACTTGTATTTAGATAATGGGAACAGTATACACCTGGAAGGGTGTTGAAATCCCGCTTCTTCTGTTATAACAGGTGAGCCCTCATGGATTGACTGTCCACCACCAACAAAAAGTTTGGTGGATGATCTGACCAACTTTTACTTTTCATTACAGTTCGGGCTGGTTTTCACTTTAGGCCGTTTAGAGAACCCAGGGGATTGCTAGCTCAAACAAGTCAAAAGGGTATTGGGAGCAAAACCACACCAAGGCAGGAATTGCCCATAGCACTCAGCATTGACATGTTGCAGGCAGAAGAAGGTAGTTTCGGCATCTGAAGTGGTTGGACTTCTGCAGTAACCCAGAAATTCAGTTTAAAACTTTGAAGAGGTCACAAAGAGTGGTCATCTACGCCAAATCCTCCAATAAGATTTTATCAAGATTTCCCTCTCCATTACGAAGATTCGCAACCAACTTGGTTACAAACACTCCCCAAGAGTCGGCATCAATACCTACTCCACTTGAAGTGACCATGGAGAGTACCCTGAGAACTTCTTCTTCCCTTTCCACGTCATAAAGCCCGTCAACTAAGATAGAATAAGTGAACTTGTTTGGTAAACACCCTTTATCCAACATCTCCTCCAGAACTCTAATCCCTTCTATTGGATTACCAACTTCACAAAATCCCTTGATTAACATGTTATAAGTAAAAGAATTAGGAACGCATCCCTTCTCCACCATGTCATCCCACAACCTCCCTGCCTCACACAACTCCCTCCTCTCACACATTCCCGCAATTAGCGTATTGTATGTCAAGACATCAGGAATGGAACTCCTCCCAAACTCATCAAACCACTTCTTCGCTTCCCCTATTTTTCCCTTCTTGCAAAGCCAGTGTATGAGTGTGCTTGATATGGCATTGTCAGGAGTACAATAATTCTTCAACAGCTTCTTCCACAAATCACACGCATCTTCAACCTTCCCCTCCTCACACAAAAGATCAATCAACTTACAACACAGCACCGGAGTCGGTATATATTTCTTCGTAAGCATATCCCCAAGCAAATTGACCGCCTCACCCGACTTCTTCCCTCTACAAAACGCTTCGATCATCACTCCATACGTAACTTCATTCGCTCCAATCCCGTTTTCCTCCATCTCATCCATCACCTTAATCGCATCAATCAACCGCCCTTGTTTACAAAACCCGTCCATCAAAATTGTGTACGTCGTCGCGTCAGGTATCCACCCTCTATCAAGAATCTCCCCAAACACCCTCTTGGCACCCACCATATCCCCTCGCGACACATAGCCCCCCAACACAGTCGTGTAAGTCACCACATTCGGCACCATGCCCATCGCCGGCATTTCGTCGAGCACCTTGAGTGCACTCTCCACATTATCACTCTTACACAAAGCTTTCAACAAAATGTTGCAAGTAATGACATTGGGTACGATACTAAACTTCTTTCGGCAGTTCTTGAACAACAAATGCACGACGTCGTACCGCTTGTTTTGGATTAAAGCGTTTAAAAGGGTGTTTAACGACCTTACGGAGGGCTCGAGGCCGAAGTCTTTGATGCGGAGGAACGTGCGGAGTGCGTGCTTGGGACGGCTGGCGATTCCGTAGTTACGTATTACGATGATAAATATTTTCTCGCCGCACTTGATGCTGGACTTGCGGAGCTGCGCGAGTAGGGACTCGAGGGGGTCGAAGGCGCGCGCGCGGGCCAGGCGGGAAACCATGGCAAGGTAAGTGTCGTAGTTGTGGTTGAAGTTGGGGTGGTAGTTGCCGGCGTGGTGGAAGATCTGGAGGGCCTGGTCGAGGTTCTGCTGGCGGGCGATGATGGAGGCGAGTTTTTTCGGGTAGAGCTTCTGGGGCCAGGGTTGGATTGGGGGGGTGACGGTGTAGGATTTGAGGAGTTCGGATTTGGATTGGATAGTGGAGAGGGCGGCGAGGTGGGGGAAGGTTGTGGTGCTGGTGGCGGCGGTGGTGAATGGACGGAGGGTTGGGTTGTTGAGGAGGTGAAATCGCCGGTGAATTAACATGTTCGAATTTTTCTGGAAAGATGAGTGGCGCGAGCGGTTTTAAGGGATCGGAGGACCGTTGTAACTGTCGAATACACTTCTGTCGCTAAAGCTCACTTCATCTATAATTAAATTTTGAACAGAGACCTTTTAATGATGCTTCTAATAGTCACGTCTTTTCACGTTGGTACACATTAACATAGTTATGAATATCGTACTGGAGTATTTACCATTTTTTTTTATAAAATGGTACGTACCGGTACCGGTAACCTCTCAAAATTTTCATCAATATTATACATGTGTAATATTCATTCATTGGCGAACTAACAATATATACATATATTTTCTTACTCACAGCTCCTCTCGAATAAAATATTTATTACCTTAGTTTTCAAATAAACTATTGGTTCCCAAATAAGCTGTTTATCCCCACTCTTTTCGACGATCTCATTCGCAAATTCTTATGTAAGAATAAACTGTTTGTTCAATAATAATGTCTTTGGATTCAAGAATAAGCTGTTGCGTATACCTTAGCAGTACCGGTACCGTCTCAAAATTTTCATCAATATTATACGTATGTAATATTCATTCATTGGAGAACTAACGATATATACATAAATTTTCTTACTCACAGCTCCTCCCGAATAAAATGTTTGTCCTATAGAACTTGAATTGCCTTAGTTTTCAAAGAAACTATTGGTTCCCAAATAAGCTGTTTATCCCACCATTTTCAACGATCTCATTCGCAAATTCTTTTTTTTTCTTCTGGTGCAATTCGCAAATTCTTATGTAAAAATAAATTATTTGTTCAATAATAATGTCTTTGGGTTCGAGAATAAGTTGTTTTTTTAAAGTGTGCGCGCACGCGCGCATATGTAAAACAGTATATTATGTAGATAAGAGAACATGATCAAAACTTTCAGGTTGAAGTACATCAGAGCTAAGCCAAGATCGAAAACTTATTAGGAAAGACTTTACAAATTGTAATGAATATTGTGAGCAAGAGGCTATAGAGGTTTAGATTGTTTTTCTATTTAGTCTTTACATAGTCAATTTATAAATTTTCTAACAAAATTTGTCACTTTTACATTTTTTTTAAGGGACCGGTACAAAACACACTATCTCAGCCGGTATGTAGTTCTTGGTCGGTATAACCTATACCGGCCGGTACAATCGGTACAGAATGGTATTTTGACCGGTACAAAATGTAAGAAATACCGTACTAGTAAAAGATAAAAGCGGTACATACCGATCGGCACGGTATTGATAACTATGCACATTAATATCTTTAATCTTCTAGGGCCAGTTTTTGCTAAATTCACTTCAAAGAATTCAAATTATCTTTCTTTCTCTTTTCTATTTCTTAGTCCATAGACTCCATGCATGATTTTATTAGTGCAGTTCTGTAAGGAATCTTCAAACTGTTATCTAGTGAATTCGTCATATTCTAGACATGATTTATTTGTATCGGGTCGTAAGCTCTTTAGAAGTGGAATAAAGTGGTGCATTAAAAGACAGTATGTGTCATGTCTGCTTTCTAGGTTTCTAGCCTTTTGATTGGATCAAGGGGTAGTTCCGTTGAGATGGACTCACAAAGGAGGCAGTGGGATGGCAACCATATATGTCTGAGGTGCTTAAAACCATGTATCTGGGCCTTTGCTGGTCCTTAACTCATGTCATCTCCGTAGCTCATTAGTTGCTCCCATATATGGGCGTTGCCGGCTGAAAAAAATTTCATTGTTACCTGGGTAGATACAATCTTCCTCTGACCTCCATATAGTAAAAATTAATGGTCATTACAAGTTTTTAGCATTTTATATAGTGACGCTAAAAAAATGTCATTTAGAATTGCCGTTGTAAGTGTTAGCAAAAAAGTCACTAGAAACATTTAACGACCATTAATTGTCATTATATGAAGAGTTGGAAGAAGATTCTTATAACCGGAATAACAACCAAAATTTGTTCTTGCTAACTAACCAATCATTAATCTTTTTATTAGAAATTCACACACCGTGTCAAAAGCTATTACATAAAAAAAAACTTAGTACCAAACTCCAATAATACGAGTTATACACATGATATTTCTAGAAATTTCACTACGAAATGACATGGTAGTGACAACTTGCTAATCAAACAGATATAGCTGGACCTTTATTTTGAAGTGTTACAAGACTCTAAGCCACAAGAGAAGTTGTATAGGAGTGCTCTCCACCATGGTCAATATTAAATGGCAATGGAGAGGATGGAAGGGAGTCAAGCCATACAAGCTTTACGAATGGCAATTCTTGCAAGATGCTACTGCTGACTTCAGCTAAGCTCTGGCAGGATGATGACCAACACCTAATAGACCCAAGTGTTAACAAGCCGCACCAATCTATATGAGAAATCCGTAGCGAAATTGAGCACACTTTATTGAGTTCATACAGCGAAGGAGAGTGGCCTCTCTGCTTGAACCCAATGCCTCACCTTCACCTTCAGAGCACCACTAATCTTTTGCACCCTTCTGGCAATCCCCAACAGTTGCTCTTCCTCCATCTTCGCCATGGAAGAAACCAGAACCACCTGTGTCCCGCTCATCTCATCGTAGAACCGCTCGAACTCCTCCAACACTTCACCAACCATTCCCAGCTTATTCTTCTCAACCAACATCTTCACCAACACCACCAGATACTTATGAAATTTACCCTGCTCCGCAACCTCTTTCACTATTTGACCCTTCTCTTTCTCCTTCACAGCAGGATTTTTCATGACATTTCGGAGCTTTTCGTTCCGCAGATATTTCGCAAACCTTTTGATGTCTTTTTCGAGGGTTTGGAGCGAGTTGTTGGATCTGGCCGCGTCTATAAGGGCTGCTGCGTAGCCACTGGCCGGTTTTCGGTGAACAAAAAGTGGAGATTGCTTGAGAGGTAAGGTTTGGTCTGACGATGGAAATGGAGAAATGAAGTTGTTGTTTTGGGCAAAGGAGGTGGATTTGCTGGAGATTGAATTTGGCAACTTGGTGGAGGCGGAGGAGAGGTTTGGATGTGGAGGAAGATGAGATGTAGCAGTGGGAGGCTTGAGATGATAGAGTTCACGAGATGTAGTACTTATGGCCGGAACCTTGAAGGAGGAAACAGAGCTCGGCAACGCATCCATGGAAGAGGGGTTGCAATTTTGGTGAGTGGTGGGTAGGGGAGTGGCTATCCTGGAGAAGGACATAGAAGAGCTTTGGGGTTTTGTCTTTGACGAATATAAGGATAGAATTCACCTGGTGAGATGAGATAGAGACATCAATGGGCCGGGCTTGGGCTCGCCCAGCCCGGGCCCTTTGGGTTTTTCAGCAAAGTGGGCTAGGCTTGAACCTTGGGAAACGGGCCGCATTTGGACCGGGCTTTTATCAAGAATATGAGGGTTCAGCCTTAGTCCAAACCCTTGGCCCAAATTTTAGCGCCAAGCTTGGGCCAGGCCCTTGCCGGCCCAAAAAATTTAATTCTTTAAGATCTTTTATAATTATATTTAATTTTGCGCTAAATTTAAATTTATGATAAAATTTATTTATTAACCCTCCTCCTTTAACCCGGGCTTGGGACCTGCCATTTTTAAACTAATAAGTAAAGTTACTTAGTTTATATATGTATAAAAGATTAATTGTCCAAAAAAGTGAGAAAACAAATCTATTTTGCTTGTAAACAACCATTTCCTAATATGTATTTTTAGTTTAAATGTATTTAATTTGTTTCAAAACTATCTACGATGATAATGTAAACTATATTTGAGAAAGAAAAAAAAATCTACGAAGTTAAGAAAAGAAAAAAAATTACATAATCAACTGGAAGATCTTCAACGCTCGAATTACTGTTCTTCCTATCATTAACTGATTTATCTTGCTCCCAGTATTTCATATTTAGATAATCCTTCTAACAAATACATAACTCTAAAACGTGTTATTAGAGTTATGTCTTTGTTGGAAAGATATTCCAAAACTGGTTTATATTTTACACGCATTAAGTCATATTAGCCCCGAGTTATTAGAGTTATTAAATTTATTAACTCTCGGTATTAGAGCTATCAATTTTATTAACTCCCGGTGTTAGAGTTATTAAACTTATTAAATCCAATTCCAGGAGTTATTAAAATAACTCTGGTATTAGAGTTATTTCCCTAAAACGCTAGCTAGTTTAAGAATTTCACGTACACCGATAAAAGGACGTGGGATAGTAAGTACCCCCGGTGTTAGAGTTATTAAACTAATTGGCTCCAATTCCAGGAGTTATTTCCCTAAAATGTTAGCTATTTTAAGAGTTTCTGGTACACCGATGAAGGACGTGGGATAGTAAGTACCAAATAATAGACGGTAGACGTGTAAAATATTTTCAAAAATTCAACCAGGTATGCAACTAACAGTCATTCATCGGGAGTTGGCAAGTCCTATGCAAACATGATTAGTAGGTAGTGAACATAAACTTATTTGTACCATAACATGTAAAAGCATGTGACGTATATAGTTTCACTAGTGCACGACATCTGTAACATGTCTCTTACGAGTCATATCATATTGAGCACACAAAACTTTAAATTCTTGTATTCTCGGGTCCAAAGAATGAAGAAACATGACCATGCCCCTTATTTTAGAAACAATTGGTCTTGCAACAGCTAATCAATCCTTAACAGTTAGATTGATTATATGATAAACACATTTAACATTTAACAGGAAAAAAGTTCCCATCTAATAAAAGTTTGAGTTTCGTCTTTAACAATTGAACAACATCTTTATTAACTAACACTCATTATCTTTTTAGTTATTTTAAAGGTGTTACATGCTCGAAGTATAATTTCAGCAATGTGTGATGCATCACGTGGATATGAGAAGACTTCAAAAATAATGATTCTTTTGTGCATAACCCAGTAAAAATCAATCCAATGTGCCGTTGCACAAGAATAATTAGTCATAGTATAAGGAGATATCTAAATATCAGACATAAGACTAACTCTACCATCAAATTTATCAAAATATTCAATCGAGCATTCTCTAGCAGCATTTTACTGCCTAAGTGCATTAGACCTAAAAGTAGCATTTCTAACCTTTTTATACAAAGGTTGCATGTAATATGCATATATCCCAAAATACTTTTCATTATCAACAAAATTAAAAGGTTGTTTCATTGTGCACAACAATTTCAGCAAGTCCGCCTCTTTAGTCTCGTTGATTATAAATAAATAACTTACCCTAAAAAGATAATTGCGCTTGACTTTTATCAACATGGCTTGATTAGGTGCACATACCGGCCAATGCCTATTAAGATATGAATTAACAGTACCACGCAAAGATAATTTTGAACAACACTTAGATTGAGCTTTGGATATGTCATCAACTGTAAAGGTATCAAAATGTTCCCAACACTTAGTTTTGACCTTTTTATCTACCTTTTGGACTTCTGGAGGACTTGAGACAGGATTGCTCAGTCCTACCTCTCGAAGATCACTCATCGAGAAAAGAATTTGCATTGAAGTATTAGTGTCGCCAACTAAACTGCGTTCTTGACTAAAATATTGTTGATCTTGTGAAGGTATATATTGAAAATCAGGCTTTTGTTAAAAGCAATAAAATTCTGGGTATTTATACTTACCGGTGGTTGCTCTTGAAATTGTTGCTCTCGCACTTAAAATTGTGATGCTTGTGGTGGTAGACATTTTTGGATACGTGATTTTGATAGTTTTGAAGAAGACATAGTTTTTAAAATGTTTAAGTGTAATGATAAACAAAACTGGTAAGACTATTTAAATAGTAAGGAAATAAAAATACGAAACAATATTGTTTAGCCAAAAATGTATCGACTAATAATTAAAGAATGCTTGTAATTAAAAATTTGAGAGGGTTATTGCTTAGTAACAAATAAGAATGCACAAGAAAGCTTGTCGAATATAGATAAAAGATAGTTGTGAATTGGTGTGAAAAATGTGAAGCGAATGAATCAATTTCTAAATTTTTCAAACCTCACAAAATATTAAAATACCCCTAAAAACTAGCCCTTTATATTTATTGGGAGGGTAAATATGAAAAAGTGCATGTACAAAGGAGTTGTTGAAATATGGTTAGACTGAGATACCCCTCAAACTAGCCGTTATATAGTTATTAGAGGAGTAAAAGTGTAATTTTTGAAAAATCTGGTCACTGAGGGAAAGGTGGGGAATTTGAAATTTTTAGGGCCAGGATTGGACTGAAAACGGTCTAGATACAGGCTTGGATACGAGCTGGGCCGGGCCATTTTTTGGAGAAAATAGAGCCTAGCCCGAATCCAGGCCCTTGGCCATTTAGATCCGGGCCATCACTGTTCACCAAGCAGGCCAGGCCGACTCGAGCTTTTTCTAGGTTGGATCAAGATGCCCCGCTTGCTCTCGCCTCGTTTGACTTCTCTAAAGTCACATAACATTATTGGAGATGGCAATTAGATCCGCAACCGTTATCAACCAATCTCGGCCGTACATCTAGCATATATATAGCTACAAGCCTTTCTTTCTTTCTGCCAACTCTGTGTCGCTGCTCTCCCCGCACTTTCAGTGATCAACCCCCTCACGGCCACAAACCACTTTCATCTCGCCACCACCTAACTGTCCGGTCACCCACTACCTCGACCAAACAGCGCGCCACCACCTCTACCGTCCGTCCACATCCACCTAATATTTATGTCCAAATAGTGGCGGCGCAACAGTAGAGTAGTGGCACTGCAGTCGAGTTTGCCAAATGCGACTGCAGCGGCTACGTCGCGTTCGTGAGAGCTACATATGGCGTTGGATCTGCGGCGAGGTGGTGCTATCAGAGTGGCGAATCGATAATGACGAGGCACTGTACTGTCAAATGGGCCTTTTTTTTAAAAAAAAAAAATTATTTCCTTTTTTGTTTTACTTTTTTTTGTTGAATTCTCTCTTTACATTTGGTGGTGATGGGTGAAAAATGGTGAGTGTGTGCTGGCTGTGGCCGTGGGTAGGGGGTGCAAGCGGTGCTCAGAGTAATTGTGCCTTGTTCTTCTATTAAGTCTTGAACAAATTGAGGCTGTGGCTGGCAGCCACAGCGGCCGCGGGTAAGGAAAGAGCGGGGCGGGGTCGGGATTCCTAAACTAGCTTAGAATCGAGGATGGTATTACACTCTTTTGACCCGGTGCCGAGGCAGGGCGAAGTGGGGTTTCAAGACTAACGGGGTGTGTACGGATTTAATAAGACGCGCATCCGACCCATCCCATTGTCATTCCAAAATATTATTGTGTCCAAATTCAATAGTCCTCCGTTTAACATAATGGAAGGCAAAGGCCTGGTTACTACAACCATGGTAGAAATAAGGTAACACATTCTAGTCCATCATTTGAATTCGTTAAATCTAATCCATGTGTTGTGTCACGTCATCTGATAATTATTATATTCAAGTTCTTTCCATAAGTCGATAACATTAAAAGAAAGGAAGAAATGTTTTGACTTTCGAAACATAAAGGATTACGATTCACCTCTTGTCACACTTTGTTGCGAGAAGGTTCCTTTAAACCATATATCCTCACTTCCTCTCTCACCGCACCTCATCGAAGTCCAGTTCATATACCCTTCCCTGTGACTCAGCTCTCACCGCAAGTTCCCCGTGGAAGTCCAGTTCACATAGTCAGGCACTCACACCCAGTTACAAAAAAAATGTCCCGTCACAGGTCTACTCCTGTGACCCTGTTTGGCGTGCATCCTCTAGCCTTGAGAACTGGCAACACTGTTGGAGCTAAACGAAAGAAGGATAGTTCCCTCAACACTTTTTGCAGTCTTGATTAAGCAGCTTTGATCATTGACGACCCTTGGCTTGTCTTTGAGTTCAATTGCATCCCTTTAAAGCAAAAGCATTAAGCATCATAATGTAGTACCAGTGCTGTCGGTGCAACCTGTAGGGGGTTTCGCATTGTTAACTCCTAGTGTTTCTTTTGACCCCCTTTCAACTACATTTCCAACTCTCACAACTGTGCAAGCAATGATTCATCGTACAGGTATTTGGTACAATCATTTTGATGTCACGTAGTAGTTGAAATGTGCTTGGCAGCAAAAGCATATTGTAATGTTAGGCGTGTTAGGTATTCTCTGTATTTTGGAAAAATGATCTCGATCGTATCCCATCAGAGGAGAAAACCTAATGAAAAGTGCATATCATCGTGGCAGGATCAGAGCCGATAATGCAGCGTGACACGATGTTTAGGTTAAAAGGTAGTCTCTAAGCACCAAGTAATCATCATTCGACGACGTGTTAGTCATCTTTATAACATGTGAAAAATTATAGATAGTGACAATCAATGGTTTGATAGAAAACACATCGGCCAATAAATTGGTGTAGCTTAGCTTCTACTTATTAAAGCATGGACAACATGATTAGCATTTATCGTACTCGAGATTTTCTCCCCACAAGAGACCGACAAAGGGAACGCATCAATGACCTAGATAAAGTGACCAAACTATCCGTAAACTTGATAAAGATGACCAATGAGAGTGTCGAGGGAGTAATGGGACTTTAATTTCTATTGCACCAAAAAAAGAAGAAGAGAATAATGGGACCAAGTCCTCTACGTTTAATAATGAGATCAACATTCTATGACAACCTTAGCCATCATAACATAAATGGCAGTTTGGTCCAACAAAAAATTTTCCCGGGAAATCCTCCAGGAATTTTTTTAGATAAAAAAGATCACTGGATGTTAGACAAGAGGCAAATCCCTTCTCTTTGCTGCCCTCTCTCTTTCTGTCAGTGTGCAGCGAGCGAAACAAGTCTTAAAGCCTGATCTGGCCATCTTTATTGTCTTTAGAAGTCTCTGTCACTGCCTTTACTTACTCCAACTACAACAATACCACTTACTAGTCCAACTTCTAATAGTATAGTAGCTTGAAATTTTCTCCTTGGAAAGCTTTATTCAAGCTTTGCTCAAGAAAATGAACGGAGAGATGAGCGGGGATGATTTGGAAGGCAGACAAGGGAGAGGCCATGAGAAGATAGATTATGTTTTCAAGGTGGTGGTGATTGGTGACTCCGCTGTGGGCAAAACGCAGATACTATCCAGGTTTGCCAAGAACGAGTTCTGCTTTGACTCCAAATCCACCATTGGTGTCGAGTTCCAAACTAGGACTGTTACCATCAACTCCAAAGTCATCAAGGCTCAGATCTGGGACACTGCCGGCCAAGAAAGGTTCGTCTTTTCCTCCCCCTTTTCGCTACAGATACTGTTTTGCACTGTGCTTGTGTTTGAAAAAAGTTCCCGAGTCACCGTGAATTTTCAGCAAAAACTATCAGATGTTATCCGCCTTCAATGAAACTAGAATCTGTGACCTTGTAAAGGGCGACGTCTCGTCTCTCACCTTGGTCTCACCTTAGTACCGAGGGTTAGGTCAGGAGTGTATTTTGGTTGCAACTAGAAAGAGTTGAAATTAATTCGATGAAAAAGAGTGGTTCAAAGATCACATCATTACAACTACGATGGTGATATTAACAATAAGTTTCGATAATTACAAATTGATGAATATTGTGAGCATGCCGTGTTGCTTTAAGTGATCAATAATGCAAGCAAGTTGTGAACGACATCACCGAAAGATTGTAGTCAAAGATGGTAACGGGTACAAATGCATTTAGTGTAAGATATTTTATTGTATTCTGAAATATTACCCTGCAATCGGCATAATATCTTTAACTGGTCCCCTTGCCCCTCTTAACTTCTGGTTTTCTTTAGCTTTGAGTTCAACCGGATGCATTTAAGGACCCAATCTCAGCAAACTAGTTCCTATTAACAATGTGTCTCATTTCGAACAAAGTGTCGCTTAAGGTCAAATTAGTATCAAATTTTGACCATTGATGATAGCAAAAACCTTAAATTACATGAGTACTACGTATGCTTGGTGCTAATTCTCTTCATGTTTGTACTAGTGTTGTTGTCGTTCTAACTTCTAATCATGAATGTAACACAACTTGATACAGAATGCTTTTTTGGTAATCGGATTTATTGCGTGATGAAAGCCACAAAAAAAATCCATTGCACGATTAGCAAAAAATTGCATTACAAAAGTTCATTGTAATAGGTATCGAGCAGTCACAAGCGCATACTATAGGGGAGCGCTAGGGGCCATGTTAGTGTACGATATTACCAAGAGACAGACCTTTGATCACGTAGCCAGGTGGGTGGAAGAACTGCGTGCCCACGCAGATAACACCATCGTGATCACGTTGATCGGGAACAAAGCAGATCTGGTGGACCTGAGGGTTGTCCCAACGGAAGATGCAGTCGAGTTTGCGGAGGATCAGGGCCTATTCTTCTTTGAGACCTCAGCCCTTAGAGGTGACAATGTGGAAGCTGCATTCTTCAACCTGCTAGAGGAGATATACAATGTGGTCTCGAAGAAGGCCTTGAGTTGTGGTAATGGGAGATCCAACGATAGCGATGCAGCGACGCTAAAAGGGCTGAAAATCGACGTTGTCAGTGGGTCGGAACATTTGGAAGTTAGCGAGATGAAGAAATTATCTGCATGTTCTTGTTCATCTTAGTTGCCGAAAAAGGGAAAATGTTTCAAGTATAGTGTATTATTCTCTCTCCAAAATGTTGATTTTCAAGAGCCATGGCATGAACGAAAAAGAATCAATGTTAATCCCCAGTTTTTCCACACGATTTAAGATGTAACATACCTGTAAGACATGATGAACACAAGGGTTCAGTTTCAGTTGTTTAGTAAGTTCAGTTATTGTGTCCACTTAGATTAAATGAATAAAGCTTTCGGGTAAACAGAATCAATACTTTTAATACTTCAGCCGGAAAAGAGTCATTTCTCGCTACGAAGGTAAACCAGCGCTCAAATAATGTCCGCTCCATAATGGAAATTTTATTATGCTCTCGTCTCATTCATTTGACCAGATTAAAGACCCGCTTCCGGTCTCAACTCACTAAGACTGGGAGCCGCTCAGCGAATAATATCCCGGCTTGAAAAAGAATGGTCAAAATAGGAATCGTCCACTCTTTCCCGTTTTCCAACCGAGCAGAAGTCCTAATTAAAGTACTGAAGTATTAACAACATGGTTAACCAAAAATCAGAGGATTTATCAAGGGCATGGTATACATTATCTTCTGCTTAATGCTTTCACGCTTGAATTGCCTGCCTGCCTGCCGAATTTGCTTTATCATCATGCCCATAAAGTAAAACCAGTTAATCATGGAACCAAGCATAGACACACCAATTAACACCAAGTGTCGTGTGCGCATGCGTTGCGTAACAATGAAGACTTGTATGTCTGTACAACTCTAAAGATATCAGAAGAAAAGACTAATATGCTTAGGCCGAGTTGCATTACAAGTGGCATACAATTCCCTAAACAAGACTTGCAGGCTTGAGTTAATTTGGTTCCTTAACCTAGTAGGTTTCTAAAGTGCGATAAAAATTGACTTGTTAGTAGTTCAAGTAGCTTGATGAGTGCACATCAACCTCTACCTTATCAAGTCAACAAGGTTTCAAGTACGTTCATGATACGTGCCATTACACATGAGCGGTGGCAATTCTGGGACTAGAAGATGAGGTGGTGAAAGTTCAATAACAGGGTACGATTTAAAAAAACATGTGGTCAATTCCTATTTAATACACCTCAAAACACTGTATTTAATCATAATATAGCATATTATACTAGTAAAGTTTTTTCCCGTCACCTTAGCACTAGTGTGCATCCATCCCTAGATATGAGTTTGAGCCAAGTTTGTTTCGCGATTAAGCCGTAAATACAAACATGACAAATTTCTACATCAAGTGTAGTCACATAAAAGTCTAGAGAGAGTCATCCTACGTACGTATTTCCAAGGATGACAACTTTACTCCAACCCTTACAAATTCACTTCATATCTTGTCATGCAAATAGTACTCCCAACCCATTTGATGCAACATTTTGGTGTATAGAAGTGAGAGTAAACCAAATTCGCTTTTAACATGCACTCACCAAGAGACATTATTCTCTCTGCAAAATGTTGATTTTCAAGAGCCGTGGCATGAATGAAGAAGATTCAATGTTACTCCCCAGTTTTTACCATATGATTTAAGATGTTGCATGCCCGTAAAAACACGGTGAACATGATGTCCTGCAAAAATAGATTGGGCCAGCATCAGCCCAGTTATAATATAGACCCAGGCTAAGTTGACAGCAAGCAAACCCAATAGAGTCACTGATGAGGAAACAAACTGAACGCTTCAAAGAGTGCAGCTGTAACAATGTCCTGCTCCTTAAACAAGAGGATGTGACGAGGGAGGGGAGTCCGCTTCAGTTGACTTAGATTAAATGAACAAACCTTTCGGGTAAAACAGTATCAGTACTTTGGTAATTCAGCCGAAAAAGAGACACTTCCCACAACAAAGGTTAACATTCGTTCAAATAATTAATGTCCGCTCCATAACGAAAATTTTGTTATGTTATGACTGGATTAAGACTCGCTTCCGGTCTCAATTTACAAAGATTGGGAGCCGTTCAGCGAATAATCCCCGTTTGATAGATAATGGTCGTAATAGGAATCTTTCACTCTTTTTACCCTTTCCGCGCAGAAGTCCTAATTAAAGCACTGAAGATTTAACAATATGGTTAACAAAACATCAAAGATTTTATTAAGACCATGTATACATTATCTTCTGCCTATGCTTCATGCCTGCCTGCCCGAATTTGAATGTATAAGCAATGTCATAGATGTGTACCATAACCATAAAGTGAAACAATCTAATCATATAACAAGCATACACACACCAAGAATCGCGTGCGCATGCGTTGCGTAACAATGAAGACTTGTAAGTCTGTATGATTCTTAATGATATAAAAGGAAAGGATTGATATGTTTAAGGCAAGTTGCATTACAAGCAGCATACAATTCCCTAAACAAGACTTGGAGGCTTGAGTTAATTTGGTTCGTTAATCTAATCGGTTTCTAAAATGCAATCCAAATTGACTTGTTTATTTCTTGTTTATATTCAAGTAGCTCGATTAGTGCATATCAACCTCTAGCTTACCGAGTCAACAAGGTTCCAAGTACGTTCATGATATGTGCCATTTCCCACGAGCGGTGCAATTCTAGGGTTAGAGAAGATAAGGTGATCAAAGTTTATTAAAAGCGTGCAATTTCAAAAACACATGATCAAGTCCTAGACGTACGTAATACAACATATATTATACTAGTAAAGTTTGTCCCTGTCATCTTAGCAGTAATGTGCATCCGTCCCTAGATATGACCGTGAGCCAAGTTTGCTTTACGATTGAACCGTAAATTCAAACATGACAAATTTTTAGACCAAGTGTAGTCACATAAAAGTCTACGTAGAGTCATTCAAACGTATCTATAGGGATGATAACTTTACTTCAACCCCTAACAAAGTCACTTAATATCTTTTCATGCAAATGGTACTCCCAATCCATTTGATGCAACATCTTGGTGTATAGATGTGGAGTGAGCCAAATTTGTTTTTGGCATGCACTTAATATTTTTCATTCCAATTTTATTTGATGCAACAATTATAAATGGATTTGATGTTTTCCCCTTTTAGTATTCTTGAATGTTAATTTATCGGTTGCTCTAAAAATTTTAACTGTTAAAAAATCAGTTCAACAATGTAATAATGTATGTCATGAAACTTCCGATTGAACGTAGAGAGACAAATCAAAGCTTCCGATTGTACGTGAAAAGACAAATTAATCTGGTAAACATAGTTCAAATCGCACTATTATAAAAGAGAATCAAATATGCAAGCGAAAATAATCAAACCTAAAATCTTGCCAAATTACCCGGATTCTAATTCATGTTAAATTATCACATATTTTAAAATTTTAAACCGTTAAAAGAATGCCTCAAACAATATATATCATGTTTTAAGGTGAAAACCAAGGCTAAAATGAGAGCAGAAGGGTACGAGAATGTGAAGAATGTTGGGCAACATCTTAGCTATGGGCTATGGCTACAGGGCACTTGTATCAGACTCGGCTTTTGCGGATTCTGCGCCTAAAACTTACAAAGACAAAGGGACAGCACAACTTTATTGAGAAAGGTCAACTTACATATCACCAATGATGAGTGACTGGAGTTAGGACCCATTTTTATGCAAATTTTAACACCCACCCTACCCAACCAAAGTGACTTTGAGCAACCGAAACTAGCCCCTTCTTTATCAACTAAAGAATCCAACCCCAGAATCACACCACTAGTGGCCTACATTAATCTATGCTTCTGCACCTTTCTAAATCCTCCGATAGAATCATTATTATTGTGGTAAAGAAACAAGAGTTTTTGTCGTATCACATTAGCCACACATCCCTTGGTGGGAGAACAATCCTCCTGTAATAACACTGATGAGAGGCATCTTTTTTGAAGTTGGGGGAAAATTCTTATTAATAATCGTAGCATAGCATTGGCAAATATGTATTACAAAATAAGATACTTTTAAAAAAGAAATTAATGTTACACCGCACTCCCGATCAACATCTCCTCGATGTGGGTTCGAAAAGGTGGAATTGTGGCTTGAAGATGCCAGATCTACTAGATTCGAAGGATAAATATTCCCTCCGCGCTGCGGATCGCTTCGATTCGGCCTTAGAAGGACCCCCCCTCCACCATCTATGGTTCCGATGTTGGCCGCGACAGTAATATAAACTACCACTCTAGGCGGCCCAAGGCTCTCACCTCTGTTCAGTGGGAGCGAGGGATCTGATGCATTTTCTTGCATCTTCTCGATCTGGCTACTCATTAATTTGGTATTCCTAAATAAGGGTAGCTCTTATGTTTACGTTGTTTTCTTCTAAGGCCATGTTGACCATTTTCGAGACCATCCGTTCAGATGCGATTGTCTATATCTTTCCAAGAATGCCCATTTAGGTATTGCCTTTAGATTGTAATGGTTAATTTTATTAGGGTTAATTACTCACGGCACCCCTGAAGTTTACCCTAAATTACACACGGACCCCCCTATCTTTTGAAAATTACACTCCGCTCTCCTAGGTTTGTACCCGCATTTCACGGAGATTGACCCTAACTCCGTCTAAAGATTCCCTGACACCTTACTTTTTTATTTTTTCGTCCCCAAACTACCCTCCCTTTCTTGAATAAAACCCCCCCTTTGCCCATTAGGTTTTTCTTCTTCTTCTGTTATATCTTTTTTTTAACTTTTACCAACAGTGATGTTGTACAGCCAACAATGCATGTTGTACAACCAAAACTTCACACTGTACAACCAATAATGCAGGAACAAATGGGATTGCTGGCTGCTCTCATTTCACACATCACCATCCATCACCGCTAGGGACACCTTCCGACACACCTCCGGCGACATCCCGGTGACCATGCTGACATCACCCACTGCCCTTGCGTATCTACTCATCACGCCGATCCGGCCACCACGCCGGCCTCTACCTCCCAACGAAAACCACCCACCCAAGACCCACACCGCCAGCAACACCCATTGTCCATGCCAATCAACTATCCTCATCACCACGACCCACCACCACTGGCCACCACCTCCCCACGAAGATAAACTACTACCACCCACAACCACATCGGCGCACCCAAGGCCGCCAACCTCACCAAGGGCCATTACAGGTGACACCTTTGGTTGCCTAAATCAGTCACCCACCCAGTACCCATCCACAACCGACATCGGCACACCGACAACCACAGCGGCAACCGATCCCCGTTCCCAAGGGCTACAAAACATACATATACAATCTCGCACGCCGAGGATAGCCAACGAGTTAGGTAGAGTTGACTCGTCGATCTCGTTCATTTTCTTCTTCGACTCGTCCGTCTTGCGTTCGTCCTGAGCCACCTCAGCTTGCATTTTTGTCTCCACTGCCTCCGACTCCTTCGCGTCGGCACTCCTGTCGTATCTCACCGCCTAATTTCGCCGAAACGGCGGCGCACGAGCAGGTAAAGACTTAGGCAGAGTCGACTCGTCGGCCTCGTTCTGTTTGTCCTGAATCTGCATTCCCATCGGCTCCCACTCGCTAACCTCAGCACTCTTGCCGTCTCTCACCTCTTGATACCGGCGATTCAGCCGAAAAGATGGGGTGCGTGTAGGTATCGACTTAAGGCGAGCCAACTCGTCGGCCTCGTGCAGCATGTCTTGAAATTTTGGCCCCACCTGCTCTGGCTTGCTCGAACCGGCATTCCGGCTGTTCTTCACCGGTTGATGTCGGTGAGTGCTCGAATCCGGCGTCGTGCGATTGGAGGAGGAGTTGGGGACACTGGTCACTCCGTCATCGTTCATCTTTTGCTGCTGCTGGAGCCATCTTGAAATTTATACAAGGGCATAAATGTCTTTTTATGTCCAGCCATTAACACCGTTAAAGAAAGTTAGATTTTAGGAGCAGAAGTGTAATTTACAAAAATAGGCGGGTCCGCATGTAATTTAGGGCAAACCTCAGGGGTGCCGTGAGTAATTAACTCATTTTATTAATGCAACTTGCTTAGAGAGGAAAAAAAACATCTCCTCGATCAGGCAAGGAGCAGCGCAGAGACATTGCTTAATTTCAACACTAGGTTGATCAATGGGAACCCTTTTCTCACCAAAAAGTTTTATGCTTGCAATTGCTTCATTGTTTGTGTCTGTGAGGTATCCCAATTTGGTTTGGACAGTTGAGGATTAAGAAGAAGAAAAGGGTTGTCCTTGTCCCACAAGTTGATGCTTAAAGAGGAGTTACTTGCCACCACAGTGACCACTTACCACACCTAATGGGATAGAGCCTACTTACCCATTAAACAAGTCCAACTCTCCTTCCGTTCTAAGTCAGACATATTACATGGAAGGTTAAAGGAATGAATTGAAAAAATAGATTAGTGAATAGCTAAACGTGGAGAGATTTTTTTTTTTTTTTGTAAAAATCACAAGGCAATTTATTTTAAGGCTGTTCAAGGGAAGAAATTAAAAAAAAAAAAAAAGGTGATCAATTTAAGTGGGAGGGAATATGGTTCAGAGTATCAACAAAGGAAAACTTGGGAATTTCACTAAAGTATTCATGTACAAAGCCAATCCCATTATATACATATACATATACATATAGAATAAGGAATACTTATATATAAGTGTAAAGTGTTTCAAAAAATGATAAATTCAGGAGAGGAAAATAAGATTACCAGGGAGGAGTGGTCTAAAAAGTAATGCAATTCGTATCATATGATTGTACCTCGTCTGGTAAAATTATTTTCTTCTGCGAGTTTAACAATTTCCATAAAGGAAAACAAAAAGGGAAAAGGCTGTAGAAGTCGAATATATTGCAAAAAAAAAAAACAGGCTGTCCAAATGGACCCCGAAGAATCTCGTCGGTAATCATCACCGTTCAATCAATCCCGAGTCTTGATCCGACGGTCCCACTTGCTTACTGCTCTTCATCCTTAACCGGCCGTACAACTTACGCAGCTCCTTCATCGCTGGCATGCTGTCCTTCCCGATCAGGCCGCTGCTTTCCCCCACCGACTCCTCATCCGCTGGCCGAGACGACGAGCCGTCGCTCAACTGCCTCCCGACCTTCCCGGCCGCCGCAGCCGCGGCGCCGTTCGTCTGCAGCGCCGTGATCACCGTCTTCAGCGCCCGACTCGGCGAGCTTCGGTTCACGATCATTAGCTCGCCGATCTCCGCCGGGCTCATCGTCGCTCCTGACTGAAAAATCTCCTCCACTTGCGGGAACAACTTATGATCCTTCAAACCTAGATAATTGCTCGCCAGCGTCTTGAACGAATTAAAATTACACAACGGGAAATATATATGAACGTCGATCCTTCCCGGCCGGAGTAACGCCGGATCGATCTGCTCCTTGTTATTCATCGTGAAGACAAACAGCTTCTCATCGGCACAACACGAGTTCACAATTCCGTCCATGAAGTTCAACAGGCCGGTCAAACTCACCGCCGTTGACCTCTCAGATATGAACCGGTCCAGATCTTCCACGACGATTACGGATTTCGCCGTCGTCTGTAGCAAGAGCATTTTCAGATCAGAATCATCTAAAACTCTCGACAAATCGACGTCGTACACGTCGTAATTCAAAAACTTCGCCATTGCCGCGATGAAACTGGATTTACCGGTGCCGGAGGGGCCGTAGAGGAGATAACTCCGCTTCCAAACGCGGCCTAGCCGGTGATAATACTGCTTCGACTTGAGGAACGACTCGAGATCCGATTTTACCTTATTCTTCAGATCCGAATCCATCGCTATAGATTCGAGCGTCGAAGGGTGCGTGAAGGGGACCGATCTCCACCGTCCGTTGCAGTCCGCCTGCGCGGCGTTGATGAAGAGCCTCGCCTCCCTGCATCTCTGCTCGATGTCGTCGGCGATCGTGTGGATGTGCTGGAGGTACGAACGGAGGACCCGACGCTTGTCCTTCTTCTTGATCCTGAGCACGAAAGTCTTCCTCTCCACGACGTCGTTCTTCCACGAGACGCGTGCGCCGAGGAACACGTCGTGTACGGTCTGGTTACCATCGAGGGTCAGCACGATGTCGTTGGACTTCTTGCCGGAGAAGAGGTTGGTGAAATCGGAATCCTCGATCGAGGGCAGGGATTTCAGGTAAGTCGAGACTTTGTTGTAGAATTGATTCTCCTGGCTGTTGTCGTTTAACTCGGGTACTTTTAGATACTGATGAACGTGGATCCTGTCTTCAACCCAGTGCGCCCATTTCTTCAAACCGTATATCAGAGCCGTCCGGTACAAAAACAATCGAACCAGAACAAATGAGCACAGAATTAAGAACAATAACAGCAGAAACATCCTAACGGGTAGGCTCTAGAACAGAATCATTTCACCGAAAACTCTATAAATAAGCGTAAACAAGTTGGTGGGTAACGGCAACTCGCCGGCAGCGCTTGAAAGTGGAAATATAAATTGAAGGAAGAGGGGCTTCGATTTTTTGTGTTCTTCTGGGTGAGGGGTGAGACTCAGGAGGTTTTAAGTGGTGAAGTCGGTGTTTATGAATTTCTCCGTCACAGCTGAACGACTTTCCAGCGAGGATCTTTATAGCCTTTGTTTGATTATGTATTGGGCCGCGTACCTTGTTTATGTAGGTGGTGGACCTACCCGGTGGGTATTCGTTCCTACCTGGACCATAATCAACCTCACAATTTAACTCTATTCTACGTATATCCTAACTCTCTTAGTGCATATATACATATATAAGTTGTGATTTTATAATAATTGTATATAGTATATGTTGTTTGAGGATAAACTTGAAGAGAACCAAAAAGTTTTAAGGAGATGAAAAGAGTGATTATTACACCGCATGTGAGAACACAATCGGAAAGTCTGTAGGAGGAAGGTAGCTAGAAAAAGTGCATGATTCCTTCTTCTGCAAATCAGGGATCCTTCGGAGATATGGCCTGTTACATTCAATTCAAATAAGACTTTGAGATTTGTTTCTTTCTCTTCTTTTTATCTCAAATTATTTGATCATATCTAATTTGTACAGGAAAGATAAAATGAATTGATAAAAGATTAAATTTGAAAAAAGAAATAAAATAAAAAATCTGTAAAAAAGGTAAACTACATAATTATTCTTAGTTTAAAAAGTGATCATTTTTTTGGAACAGTCTAGAAAGTAATATATGATTCATTCTTTTTTGGAATGGATCGAGTAGGTCTGACTCTCGATATTTCAACAATGTCAAATACGGTGTAAAGTCCAGTACATTAAAGTTGTCATCTACATTATGCTGTCATCTTATACGCGAAGTCCATCATGTAATTTGATGTCCACATCCCAATAAGTAATGACTTTAACTCCAGTCTTAACTAAAAAGTTAAATTTAAAAACATTATATTTTTCATGTAGAGTACCTGTAAAGTCAAAAGCGTCTCTAAGTTACAACGGGGAGATAAATAATTATTGCCTAGTTACAAAAGTGAGAGGAAATATGAAAAACGTATTTGGTACAAAAACGATGAAGTGTAATGATTTTAGGAAAATCTTTCAAGTAAATTTGTCTTTTAGGGTGCATAAATAAATATTTGTCAGCGCGGGGACACCGCTATCAAAAACAGTAACATGAAACTGGTGCATTGCCTTTTTATGTTGTCATGCTTTCTTCTTTTTCTGTAAGTCAACCAGTCAATTACCAGCGTTGCGTTCGGTCTAGGAGCCATTCAGAAAAAACATTAATAAATTTTCTTTCTTAGGTACTTGCATCATCATCATTGAAGTTAAAAGATAGAACTATTCTGGGGGTAAATGAACTTGCTGGAACAACTTTCTTATCTTGTTTTCCCTTTTTTTGGCAGGATAACTTTTTCTCTTTATCCTTTTCCTTTTTGACTACTATCAGGGGAATCGGTCGATTACTTGTCGCAAAGATTAAAAAGACAAATTTAAATAATTTATTACTGTCTATAACTGATTATGCCGCTAAAATGTTAATTATCTTACCATTATTTACGATGTAATGATCGAAAAGGGTGCAAAACTATTATTGTCGTTTTATCACCAAATGTACGATCCGGATTCCATGCCTTTGGCACTTAGTTATTCATGCGCTGTTGGTAGCCAAAAACTATAGTATTAAGAGTACAAAATTATTGTTCTGAAAATGGACGAATCACTTACATTGACAAATTTCTGCCACATTTTCTTTAGTGACCGACAACACACCATCTGCAGGGGATTATAAGTGTACCACTGAATCAAATTTCGGGGAAGAATTTGTGCGCATTCGAAGAAAAATTATACAAAACTCTCATGTCAATTACTAGTTATTTTTGCTATTATGTCGTCACCAAATCATTGGTGATGAAATCCATACCTCCAGAGATTTTTAGACTTCACTGAAGTCAACATATAAGACAGAGAGGGATAAGCTATAGTTTAATTAAGTTGGTAAAGTTGCATCGCACCAAAAAATTAGCAGATCATTTCTCGCTTACATTTTGTCCGTTCAAAATCTTCGAAGATGAAAAAGTTTAAACTGCTATTCGAATTACATGAAAATGGCTACAACTTCTTATATGAATAATTAATGATTAAATGATTTTTATTTAGTTATACTAATAAGGTACTGCAAAGAACTATCGCTAAAAATATTAATAGAAATATTTTTTAATACATCTGTTCACTATTAATTATTAATACAAAGAAGATTATAGCTACCTTTCTATCATTTGAGGAACATCCAAAAAAGAAAAATTCACGAAATTGGAGCATCAAATTCTTCTCAGTTTGTCATCGTAGCGTTTCCAATTTAGTCTTACCGTGTGAATTGCGTGTTTGTGTAAGAGAGAGAGAGAGGAGGGTCGGTAAGTGAGAGTTGGAGTGTTTCCAACTAAGAAACACTTTATGATGGTGCATACCAAGTCCTTGCGTGTAGATTAGATATGCATCACTCTCAAAGTGACACACTCTGCCGCAATTCCCAGTCTAATTTGTTGAGATTTTCTACATTGAACAAGCAATTGTGAAAGAGCCGGATTGCCCAACATTTCAACTTTCGTAACAAATGATTTGCCCCTTCAATTAACACTTCTTAGGACACTTGTCAAGTGCAAGGAAAAACTTACATAAGCCTACATAAGTCGCTCGCTACTTATTAAAAGGTATAGTAACAATTTACGAGGTTTGTTTTGAATGAGCGAGTAATAATTTGATAACATGTAATAACTATAATTTTCACAACCTTCTTCGTTTTGTTTCCGTACCACATAAGAGAGGGCAAATCGAACTGGCTCTTAGTTGAGCCTAAAAGAAGACTACATAATTTGTAACTTTGCTCTTTCTGTCTACAACAACTAAAGAAATCAATATTTTCATCACCAAATTTAGATCACCAACATGGTCTTTGAATACTTTCGTTACAACATAGATGTTCTTACTTGGATTTACGAAAAACTTTATGTTCTTATAAAGGTCATTAAGTCATAATTCGAACACATAGACCATTACGCAATAGGCCCACGTACTTTTAACTTTTGAGGGCACGGGCATCTATCATAATGCACATCAAGTTGGCATTTGTGAAGGTGTAAAACAAAATTATTCCTCAGCAAACTCTTCTTCCAAATTCTTTATTCTTCTGGCAAGTTCATCCTAGGACTAGTTGCATAAACCTCCCTAATAGGTCGTACAAATTCATGTCAGTGTCACCTTAACTTCTTTTACCAAGACTTTTTGCTTCTTAGAGATGCTTTACTTTTGGCATACGTTGGAAACCACTCGTTACGCTTACAGAAATTGCTCTCGTTTCACACTATCACTAGCACAATCCTCTGTATCTACTCTGTTAGTTTGAATTTTTCGCCACAAATGACATCATATGGAAGTATATTATATCTCTCATTTACCCATTCTCATTCATTTTGAAACAATTATTTTGACAAATGGTGTGTGGCATATGGTTTGTTAATTATGCTAACGGCTGGAATCCACTATGCTTTGACAGAAAATCAGCTATATGAAAGTTTGATTCCATCCTTGTTACTATATGGTATTGACTTTTTAATCGTACCTGAGCTCATTGACATTTTAATTATGCTAGTATCACATCGAGTAAGTGTGAAAAATATGTTGAACATATCTGCGTGAATGGATCAAGTTATATTCGCTAAAGCTTTTTTAGTTTAAGTTGGGGTCATCTTGTATATATGAGTCATCTTTGGTGAACATCGGGCTCCCTGTAACTTGAAGCATGTAGATAATGTTTGAAAAAAGCATATCACTCAAGATTAGGAAGTTAGAGATCATAATAAGTTGATTTATTTTTTAGATTGTCTTGTATTCAGTATTACTTATCTGCTATCATTTCTTCATATATAAACCCTTAGTGGTGGTAAGTTATATTCAAGAAATGAAATCATATTTCATATTTCTACATAGTATCAGAGCCAAAGATCCTTCTGTGATAGTTTGGTCCATCAACTCTCCGCTACACCAACGGAAGGTGTTACAGCCGCCCACCCGGCTTCCTTGTTAGTATGTTTTTCTTTTCGCAAATTTCTCTTGTTCGAAATATGGCTCATCAAATAACTATTCTTTTTTGCTACGACCACTCCTAAGTGTCAATTGTCATGATATATCTTTTTTCTAAAATCTTGCAACCAAACTTCGCTAGTTGTTGCCTTCAGTGTGTCATTTCACTATCAAAGAATTTTTTTTCTTTTTCTTCTTCCGATTTGGAGTTCCATGACCAACAAATAGTGGCATGACTTTCATCACACGGAGAACACAATCTTAGCTTGTGAGGAGTTTTATTGGTCTTCAGTGACCTTCTTAGTGGACTAGTCTATTAAAGGCTCAAGTCTTCATCGACAGACGTCAAACTCATGAAACTTTGAATCAAACATCTATAAGTTTGAGGGGGAGTATTAAAGCATGTGAATAATACTTGGGAAGGCATATCAATGAAGATTAAAAAATTAGAGATAATAATAAGTTATATTTATCTTTCATACTGTCTTGTACTCAGTATTATTTATCTGCTATCATTTCTTCCAATATAAACCCTTAGTGGTGGTAAGTTGTATTCAAGAAATGAAATCGTATTTCATATTTCTACACCTTTACATATGGTATTATAGCTGATGGTGATGATTTGGGCCTTGCACTCAAGTCGTTAGTTCTTGAATGAACGGTGGTTCTTGGTAGAGCAGACTCAAAGTGGAGCTTCAATGGTGAGTGCAGTCGCATGTAAGAGGAAGATTGTTAAGGTACGTGTGTTATGAATTAATTTTTGCCAAATGACAAAAACATAAAGAAAAATAGTGAAAATCACTTGGTGATCAACAAATATTATAGACCTAACTTGTCAAATTAATCGAGATGGGCAAACACGTCCTTCATGAGAGTTTTTTTTTGGTACAAAGGATTTTAATACTTGTAGTATCAGGGTTTTCATAATTTACCATCTCATGTTGTTTCAAATTAGTATCCAGAGTATCTTAGACAGTTATGTGAATCAAAGTGAATCATAAACGATGATTTTTGTTTATTTTTTGATTAAATGACGATGATTTTTGTTTATGAAATGAAATAACATGTACTACTAAACACGACCTCATCGAACCCAAAAGGGACATCTCAGGCTGAAATTGATTCTATTGGTTTTTCTTTTTTCTTCTCATGGTTCTTCTTCCCTTATCTGTCTCTCTCTCTCCCCCCAAAAAATCACCAAATTTGACAAGTGTCGGACTCAAACTAAGACATATCTAAACTGGCATCTTTACGTGTTGAAAATGAAGTTGAATATGACGTTAGATAAGGAAGAAGACGAAGGGACCAAATAGTGGCAAGCAATTTTTCTGGTTCGATTTTAGGGTTATTATTATTATTTTGTGCCACAGAAGCTACAAGTTTTGATGATCACAAGCTAATGATCGGTACAGAAATGGGTAATGTGGCAAAAGATAATGCTGCAAATGCAATATCTGAAGACGAGGTACGTGACGCGGATCATTGAAGAAAACATCTTCAGTAAGATAAGAATATTCTAACCTTACAATATAAATATTATAAATGTTAATGTATGGCAAATTTCAATTGTCAAGTTTATGCAACACAACGCTCATAGCACAAACTTGGTGTCCAGGGCGTAGTGCGCGAGTGGAATGTATACGATATATCGGTTGATGATAAAAAAGGAAATAAGTATGTTGCATTTTTTATTCAGAGTTTTTGGTCATTTGAAGTTATCGGAAAATAGTATAACATATGGTCGTGCCAGACATGCTAGATTTGTAAGGAATTTTGACACGTTGATAGGCGAGCCCCTAACTGTTTACAAAAGATCACATAAATAAAAAAGGGGGAAAGGCTACGGTCTTTCTTTAAGACGGTATTTATCCTATTTAATTTTGCACAAGTAAAACAAACAATCTTTCTAATGTCACTTGATGTCCAACGACTAGACAAGAATTTTCGGGAGAAAGAAAAGCTAAAGCTTATATGATAACGTACTAAGGAACCGTAATTTTAGTCAAGAGACACCATAATGAGAGAAGCAAATTTCTGAAAAATTCATCTTCCTTCAACTATAGTCTAACTTGCAGCAAAGAAATAGGCTGGGTTCAAGAAGAGGGCTCCTGACAAAGATGCTCTGCCGCTGCAACTTTACACTTTGTTTTAGAAGAAAAATTTAACATCCCATATGGGCATATATAAACTCAAAAATCTTTCCTCTTCTAAAAAATGTGGGACACCATTATGGTCCTTAGACTTCCTTATTAATTTTTTAGTCAACTTTGAGATCTTTGATCTGCTTAGCCACTTGATGAAAAAGTGTAATTCCTGTTGAACAAACTTTGGCTGCTACCCTGGTTGTAGAAATCTTCCTCCAACTCTTTATATAGTGACAATTAATAGTCGCTAAATATTTTCAGTGACTTTTCTGTTAACACTTTTAGCGATAACTTTCAACATCAATTTTTTAGCGTCACTAAATAAAAGTCACTAAAAATATTTAACAATCATTAATTGTCGCTACATGGGGGGCAGGATGAAGATTTTTCTTTAAGGGTAGCAGCCAAATTTTTTCCATTCCTGTTGGTCCTTACCCATTGTAGTGGAATCTTTAAGAATTAATGGTCCAATTATTGACAAGTATTCAAAATGCCAACCCTTGTTGTACCTACTTTGCCATCCGCTTGTTCATGAAATTGTCGTTATTTTCTAGTAAAGTAAAAGTAGAAACGGTAATTTTGCTTATATGTTGTGTAATTTTTGTAGCAAACTGTGAAGAATCCGTGAGTACATCAAACGTGCCTTACACGCGCAAAATATACCCCTTTTGTGACAATCATTCATGTGACTCGAGCCAGGTACACACCCTAAAACCTCTGATAATCAGCAGTTCTGAAGCAGTTAGAATGATTGGAACTACATTCAAAATGTATAAATCTGGCAATCGGGCTTATATGTCCCTACTAGCTAAACACCCTGTCTCTTGTGCTGCAGGCGTACAGTTCTTGTGATAATGAAAGAAGGAAGAACAATAGCTGGACCAGCTAATGAAATCATTGTACGAAATGATTAAAGGTCGCTTTTTGGCAATGAATTGAAGGGAGAATCAGAGGCCTGTATTAGATGAGCCAGTATTCAATTGGTGACCTAGTTATGTTGGGCATATGCACCTTGGCAAAGTGATGTACCAACACACCTGAGCTGTGGGCAGCTGGAGAGAGGAACTGGATTCTGCTATTTCCATCTTGTTCAAGATACTTGCTTTAATTTGAGGTACAGTCTTGGCAAATTACACAGTGATTATGCGAGCTTCAAGTAAGTAACCAGTACGTTTCCAATTAAAGGTAGATCAAGCCTCTTTATAAAAGTAAATGCCAAGTAAAAATAAGTTCTTATTGCGCTGAGCCTTGAGAAATCATCCGTCCGGTGAAAAAGAATAAATTTTGACCGCTACTTAAATAATGACGATTAATTGATTGTATATATAGTTTGTAACATCTTTTCATTACATCCGGCGACAATTCTAACGTCACTTTTTTAAGCGATTTATCTACGCCCAGCCAAAGTTTTTTGGGCGGCAAAAGTGACACTAAAAGAAAGCCACCCAGTTGCCAAAAACAGAGGAAAAAAAGGGTCTGAGAGGACATTGATTGAAGTTGTTTTAACCTTGTTGGCCAATGATGTTTTACACTAATTACCTTAAAAAAGTTGTTCTACGACAGGATGTGGGTCAACGCAGGCAGCGGCCCCCCAAAGTCTTATATTGAGGCTTAGTGCAAGTGTATATAGTTAGGCCCAGCAAGCTTTGAGTGGTAGGCCAGCCTTGTGGGCGTGTTCTGAGGTTTTACTGAATCAGCCCACCCAATCTTGAAACCCTTCACCAAACCAGCTCGCAGTATATTTGTTGAAATGAATGCATGAGCTGCAAAAGAGCCCATCCAAGCTCCACTTAGGAACTCTTTGATAAAAATAAAATTTAAGTGCCGAAAACTTAAGCACTGAATTCGTAAAGATGAAAACTTTAAAGAACTGTATTTTTACTAGTAGAAAATAAGTTAACTTGTTTGATAAACTAAAAGCAGATGTCTGAAAATTATTTTATTTTACATATTTATCCATTTACCAGAATTATGCATGCTTGTATGTTACGGATATAATTCTTTTGTTGCCAAAACTGTTTTGGTTGTATTAGTGGTGGTGGCGGCGGCGGCGGCGGATAGATGCTAATGGTGGTGGTGGTGGTGCATGAAGATTTGATGGTGGCAACATTAAGTGACGGTCATTTTAGCGGCTTTAGCGTGCTGGATATGAAGATGTAGATGGTTTTATCAGACTTGCAGGAGTTGGTAGCGGCGGCGATAGTGGCTGCAAGAGTTTGGTGGAGATGACGGCATCCTCGTAGTGGTGGCCATGGTAGTGTGGTGGCGGCTAGACCGTGATTATTATGGTGGTGGGGGAGAAAGGAACATATATAGTGGTTGTGGTGGTGACTTTAGAGTGATGGGGGTGGTATTTTTACCAAATTAATTGTGGCAGCATCATGGTAGTAATTATTATTTTTATATAAAAAATATTGTTTAATAAATCTTTGACCATCTATCTCACTTAAATTTTAAGTATTTAATTGTTTTGTCACACACACCTTCAAACTATTTTTGACAATTTATATGCGCGGCTATATTGACAGTTTAAATAAATTTATAAAGCTTGTATTCCACGGACAACTTTTTGCCCCAAATCTGCCTATTACATTGGTGGCTATTGCCACCAATGAGGACCCCCCTAATTCTATCTCTTGTGGCTGTGACTTGTGAGGTCATAATATGCTTGCTGTCATGGACACGCCAATTTACCAGAAACTAACTGACACGAACCTTTGTCCTAGGTGCCAAAACAGCACAGAAACTCTGCCCCATAACCATGGAAAGTTGGTCCTTTCATCAAGTGCCATGGTTGCAGAGCAATCTTGTCAACCAAAATGTTCCTTAGAATGTGATGTTCTCCTTTTGTGCGTTCAACCAAATTACTGCGATCCATAATTGCTGTCAAGTCTCACATCGACAATACATAGAGTTTGAGATTGATTCTTATATCTAGTGGGCTTCTCCTACTCTTGAGCATACTTTTGAGTTGGACACCAGGTTCAACATGGTATCAGAGCTAGGCTCTTGCCGCCCCATTCGATCCAACGAGACCATTTCTTATTCAAGAGGAGCACCTCTTATTCCCACATTTCGCGTGAGGACGGATGTCGAGTCCCACATCGACAGTACATGGGGTTTAGAATTTGTTCTTATACCTGGTGGGCTTCTCCTACTCTTGAGCATGTTTTTGGGTTGGACATCAGGTTTAACATGGTATCAGAGCTAAGCCATGCCGCCCCATTCGATCCAACGGGACCACTTCTTATTCAATAGGAGCACCTCTTATTCCCACGCTTCGCGTGAGGGTGGGTGTCAAGTCCCACATCGACAATACATGGGGTTTGAGATTGGTTCTTATATCTAGTGGGCTTCTTCTACTCTTGAACATGCGTTTGGGTTGGACACCAGGTTCAACAGTTACGTTGGTTAGCTAGTACAACCTTGAGTATGGCTGATGGAAAGATTGGATCGTCGGCTTCTGGCAGCAACTTGGTATTACGGATGCTATGGTGGCACAATTTTTTGGCGTTAAGAGAGGGCCTCAAGATAACAGTGAACCATGACATTACAAAGCTCATCGTCGAGATAGATGCCAAATCTGTACTAGCACTCATGAATAACACAAATTCTACAAACCTGAAACCTAGTAATTTCATCGATCAATGTAGGTGGCTGATGGGGAGATTCTTGAGATCTTAAGTAACCATGTGCTTCAGGAAGCTAATGCATGTGCCGATAAATTAGCAAAAGAGGGGCGCTTCCTTAGCGAAGACTTTTTCCTGTTTCAACACCCCCCAAACCAAAAACCACCCTCCTCTTTGACCGGTAATGGATGGCGTGGGAGGTGTTGCATGAGCGCTCCATCTCAGCTTAGGTTGTCTTAATAACATTCCTATTTGACCAAAAAAGAATTCAAAGCATATCTCTTGGAGCTACGGCTGTAAATGAACTGAGCCGTTCACGAACGGCCCGTGGTTCGTTCTCAATAAAACTTGTTCATATTCATTCGCATAATATACGAACAAAACATGAACAAGTTTTTAAAGCTCGTTTATTAAATGAGCCGAACATGAAATCTCTAAAATGTTCACAAACGTGTTCGTGAACAGCTCGTCTGAATAACAAATTAATTATAATATATTTAAATAATTATATTTACATAAATCATATAAATTAATGTTTAAATTTGGATGCCCTAAAGTCAATTAGTCCAAAACCCCAAGTCTACTTATAAATATAGAGCCCATGAGATCACTTATGCATAAGTCCAACCTCTAATAGCCCAATATGTGAAGCCCATTAACTTAGAAGCCCTAACTATATAAACTAAACATAAATACTCACATATCATACATTATTAACATCACAATTCACAGACAGTCGCACTCCAGCCCCTCCCTCGCCTCTCTCTCTCAGACACAACACACGCATACACACCTCATAAATCGCACATGGCCTCTCTCTCTCCCCCTCTCTTCACAAACGCACATCACGGCTATGACGCCAATCATTCTTAGTTTCGATCCAGCTCGAGGAAGAGGGCAACCATCTGTGCAAGAGCAATCGAAAAAAATCGAGCTGCTATAATCGAGCCCTTTTCTTATATATGCAACCATCGGTGCCTAAAGATCGCGATTAGTGATGTAGCTTCGCTTGCCTATGATGCCGTAATCGTCTGTCTTCAACGTCGTCATCTCGCAGTCGCCGGCGGCACATGCATCGTCTTGTTTTTTCTGTCTTCATCACCAATGATCAAGATCTCTTTTTGTAGTGTTTTTGATTCCCCATCCCCCTCTTTGTATCTTTTGTAATATTATTTTTGATTCATTATAGCTTGATGAGATTTAAGGATTTGAGGATTTTTTTGCAAATTTTAGGGATTTGGTTGGATTTGAATATGTACACGAGCCGAGTTTCCGAGCTCGAGTTCAGCTCGTATTGTTAAACGAGTCGAACGAGTTGAGCCTGAATTTTACAGTCACAAACTCGAGCCGAGTTTGAACATCGCTGTTTTGACTTTAGACTAACTCGAGCCTAGCTCGAACATACCAAAAGTTAAACGAACCGAGTTCGAACACACACATGTTTGGCTCGAACTCGGTTCTTATACAGACCTACTTGGAATGGATACTTGCTGGTTGTTTCTCTGATTCCTGCTAGGTTAAACCCATCTACAAAGCGAATTTGTTTTTGTGATTGTTGTTTGTCCTTGTCCTAATTGTACGATGATCAATATTTTCAAGTATTTCTTTTTTAGATCTCCTTAATTCATTTGAAGGGAGATTTGGTCTCAGAGTCGTTCGTGCTTGGTCAATTTATTTTGTCAAAAGGTATCTGGATAAGCCAAATTTATGTGGTTTTTTTTTTTTTGGATTGAAGATTTTTTTGGGAGAGACTTGCTAGTATTCCCCTAAAATGTAACGAAACCCTCACCCGAGCGTGAGGTAAGTAGAGTAGCTTGAGTTTTATATTCTATCAGTAGCGGAGGTAGCGGGGGCACAGGGGAGCATGTGCCCACTTGCTGCCTTATTTTCCTTCGTTTAGAGAACAGCCGCCGACGATCGACATGGATGAATCCATGGCCGCTGCATCATTGAATCCTCCTTTTCTTACAAACTGAAGAGCAAATTCTAATCTCGTGGAAAATGAAGAACAAATTCAAGACAGTTACATTGAACAACAATTGTTAGATCTAAAAGGCATTCCATGTTACAGTTCCACAATATCATGCTTAAGGCACAAGAGGCAACATTTAAGGCAGGTGGAAGGAAGAAGATAAGGTAAAGTATGTGTGGATATGGTGGTAGGAGGTGAATAAGTGATGTCCAAAAATGGGGGGAACAAGTGGCGGCTGACTGTTTTTAATGTGGTAGTTTAGGGTTGGAAGGATAAGTTTTAGGAATGAATTTAAATTCTGGAATAAATTTGAACCATTGATTAAAATTAACAGTCATGATTTTTGGAAAGAGTTCCATGTGTTTTAATAACATCACTAATATATGATGCTATGGTAAACGAATACAAAAAACAAAAGGGCCTAGAAAAATACAACACTTTTACGAATTACATTTTAGCTCTCACAGTAAATGACGTATAAAAAGAACAGCATTAGAATAAACGGCCTTCATGCTTATTTTGTTGCAATGAATGCAACTCCAATCTTTGTCTCGGTAGTCATGTCAATCTTTGTTCTTAGTACAATTGTCTTGTTAGGAGTTGACTCTTGTGCATAGAAAATTTGAATAACTTATTATAGCCTATAGGATTGTCCTTGATGTTTTGTTTACTACGGCGTATAGGATTGTCCTTGATGTCTTTCTTCTTTTATACTTGCAGACCGATCACGTGTTGGACAAACGGCGGGACACAAATATTAGAAAATCCATTTTAATCCGATAAAATACAGTAATGTGTAATGTGGAACTTAATTAGCATATAAATTTTTCGGTTACCTTTGGATTTACTAAGGGTTAGAAATGTTAGTGATCCATTCATGCCTAATTGATTTACGCTCATTCAAGCTGTCTGTTTGTTAGGTTAATACATTGTCACTATACTTATGCTTAGGATATTTTCTCTTTTTTGCCAATTATGTGCTTATACCGTGCACAGTTTCTGCCTCAGCCACTATATTCTTTGATAAATTGAACTAAATTCTAGAAGTGTTTGCCTTTGCTTTTTCCGTCACACAAATCAATTCTGACAAAGCATCTAGATGAACAAACATGAGTAGGGTGGATCAAAAAATGTTGTACTAGCCGGGGGAGTTAACGGCTACGCGATACGGCTGAAGAACCTTATCTTGCTTTCGGAAAAACCAAAAGCACCCTCTTGCTCTTTCCTTTGTTAAGGATCTACAATTTCTTTTTTTTTTTTTGTGGCTTTCAATACTTTCATAATATGATATTTAAATAAGTAAATGTCCACGACATTTGATACAAAATCACACCTCCGATTTAAGATTTGGGGTTTAGGGTATATTGCGTCAAAGAATGTAAAATTTATCCTAAGGAAAGTTAGAAAAAATGCATAATAAATAGGTAAATAGTGTGATGGAAAGAGAAAAGCAGCACAAAAAAATAAAAACATATTGTTAAAGAAATGAAATTTTGATAATTGTGGCATATGGTTTAGCTATCGTATATTGTATTAATAGAAGCCATATAGCCTTGACAATAGACCCTTTTAACCATAAAAGTATGTACACTTTTGAGAAAATAAATAGTATATCAGAAGGACTTGAATAAACAAAAGGAGAAGGCTAAATTACAAATAATCTCCTAGGATTTGTCACTTCTGATAAATAAAACTCTTACCTTTCATTTTGGGCAATTAGAACCCTATCGTTTTCGGTAATGAAAATCAAAATTAGTTTATCGTTACTATTTTGTTGACGGACATGAATTCAATCCATTCATGTGACTTTTCCAAATGCAACTTAGTCAAATAATTAAATAAACAAGCAAAGTTAAAAATTATTTAGAAATATATTTTTTCTCTCATTTTTCTCTTCCTGCCACTGCCATTTTCACTCATAATCATCGCCACATATTATACTGTCGCCACCCATAACCACCAACTCCAAACCCTTGCCACCAACACCCCCTCCATCGTTTCCAACCACCACAGTAGTAACAAAAATTGATATGGTTCATTCCAACCACCGTAGCAACCTTAGCTGGGGGGGGGGGGGGGGGTTGCCCATCAACCACCGACCATCATCTTAGCCCATTGCGAATCGCCCAACCGACCACTGAACATCCTCAACCCACGACAGATCTCCCACGAACTATCGATGAACATGAAGTTTCCACAATCGCAACTATCACATCCACCCACGGCCGATCGCCCCACTAACCATAGATCACTGACGATCCACTAATAATCGATCGTCCCACCAATAACCAACCTACTTCACCACTGAGGTCTCCACCTACCAAACCCATCATCATTGTCTCCAAGTCGCTCGATCACTACCATAAATCATCGGCGTGACCACCATCTCAACTTACCACCATGATCACCCATGACCACAACTTGTGAACGTACAATAGTCATCACCATCAAAGTCGTAGTCATCCATCATAACTCTACCATCGTAACTTCTTGAGGGCACAATATTCCTCACCATCAAAGCCAACACTATCTGAAAACCAACTAATCCATTTGAGACGTCGTTGGCTGGCGATAGGGGAAGGGGAACATTGGAGAATTTTTTCAAACAATTGTTATACACTTTTTTTAATATGTTATTTGTCCCTACTCAAGATAAAACTTGCTACTGGTTTACAAGTAAATTCGTCTTGTAGATACAATAAAGCGTGTGAAGACTACGATTAGCAACATAGAATAAACCTCACAGAACACTTCATGAAATAAGAGTAATTGGACCTTTAGAGTGACAAAAGGAGGTAAAACACAAGTTGTGGATTTTTTTTGATTTATTTGTTGAGTATAGTGATTTAAATAGGAAGTGAACACACCCTCTGAAAAGTGTCATGTCCATTAAATTTGCATTTGAATAGCAATCTTCCATTCAAGTGCAACTATTTAGCATAGGTAATGTACGCATTAACCCCTATAAAATTAACCATAACACCATTTTACCTCCTTTTTTATATATATAGAATAGTAAATTAAATAACCAAACTCATGGAATTACTAATTCATAAATTTCGACAGGTGATGGCGATGGTTCATGGATAGTGGTGGTTTATTCGTTGTTGGTTGGCAAGAGGGAAAGGGTGGCGAGGTTTACTAGTTCGGTTGTTGTGGTGCTGATTTGGTAGTGGTATACTCTTATAGTTAAAGGAACAAGAAGAAAGAAAAAGAAAAATGAGAAATATGTGAAGATTTTACACGTGGCAGAATCATGTTTCGACACATTGATAATGATTTAATTTTCATTGTATCTATTTACGGTTTTACTTGAATACCCCCTAAGAATGTCACGTGAATACCTCGCATACATGGCCATCCATCCATTTAGATGGTTGACGACCAAATTTCGAGTTCGATTTCTGAAAAAACTAATTGCCGGGTTCTAATTGTCCAAAATATATAATCAAAGTTTTGTTTTTCAAAAGTAACAAACATTATGTGGTTCTTTGCAAAAATGAATATTTTATTCTGTTTGAGAAAAAGGTCATCCAAGGACCCCACCCAATTCAAGCAAAAGACAAGAAGTATGCAAATCACATAAACCAATCCTAACTTGGAAGGTCAAGAGGAAAGGTTTCAGATGAGGTTCAAATTAATACAATGATAGGTCTTATAAATAGTTGAAGGGCACGGATATTATGTACTGTATAAAATTTGAAAGGGTTTTTGTGTCTAAAAAATGATTTACACTTATCTACACTTTTAAAAGTAGTATAAATATATATAATATAAATCGATAGATAGATAAAGCAAATGCATTGGAGATAAAATATCAACCTTCATTTTTTTAACGAAAGGTCGTATATAATGGTGTAAAGTTACATGCATTCTTCTTGAAATTAATTGTGGATAAAATCTCATAGATTTGGGTCATGTCCGCTGAACACCCTTGGGTTCCTATTTTGGAACTGGACACCAAGAACCTTGCAATTAGTGCATTATTGTCCAACTAATGGTCATATGAGGGTAAATTTTATAGTTCACCTAAAACATCCTACTTGGCAGCCACATTAGCCCTCTCTCCACCGTTAACCACTACCTACCACCACCACCACTGTCAAAATACCAAACCACGACCATTCTCATGCTCCTCCACCGGATTTGTATCTGACCACCATCTCCCATGATTTGTATTTTTGCTAAGAGAAGGACCACAAGCGCCACCATCTTCTTTGATGAGTGTAAGATTGCAGAGCATGGAGGTGTACGGGTTTGGTAAAGCGTGGGTTTCGTGATGACAACATATGGCAACGCAAATTTATTGATTGCTAATGACAGCGGCATTAGTTTGGTGTTGTAGTTTGGTGTTGGGTTCTTGGTGAGAAGAGGTGGTAGCTCATAAATGTGGTGAGAGTGGTGGTGATTTTGATTTCAGTCATGGGTGTTTAGTTTTAGACATGACGTTGATGGTGGTGCAATGGTGTTGATTCTGGTTAAGTTTCGATTTTGGTAACTCCAATTAGCAAAGTGGAACTCTAACGTGTTCGGTCCACATGACCCTGAACTACAAGATTTTATACGCAATCAATCATTTTCTTTTCTACTCGTTGAAAATATTACACCCACAAATTTCTTGGGTTTTTGGTATTCTATCCCCACCCCCTCCCCCCGCCCCAAAACCCTCCGCCAAAAGAAGAAGAAGAAGATCATAAACCTGTTTTAAATTACTAAACATCAAGGAATCATCAACTCTGGTTTGGCGAAAACACCTCGTGTATTTATCAAAATTTCAATCGTACAAAATCAGCTCAGCTTACACAAGTTTCTCAACCAAGTTTTCGGTTTGTCCTCTTTCCCACAAGTACTGCTATGAGGCGATGCAGATTCGCAATGACGACTGAACTATGCATATAACGTTGTTAACCCTATCGCAACCTAAAGTTAATACCACAAAGGCACGGACAAAATGACTTCGAAGAACAATAAGAGTTTGTTTGAAATCACTTACAGTTTTGGTTTTCAGTTTAAAAAAAGGGGAGAATAGGGAATGACCCCCTCTACTTTACACGTTGTGCGATTTGCCCCCCTCCACTTCAAAGTTAAGCACTAAACCCCCCCACAGTTACAGAAAATAGGCACTTTAGATGGAAACCGTTAAATATAACAGTGCGTGGTCAACACGCGCGTTGACTTATGATTTTTTTTATAAATGACGTTTTTGCCCATTGTCTCTTTTTAGAAAAGAAAAAAACCTAATTCTAACCACCCCCCCGCCACCCAACCCCCTATCCCCCCAACCCAATTCTGTCAACTCCCCCGACCACCGCACCCCTTCGTCTCCCCGTCTATCTCCATCTTCCCTGTCGCCCACCACCCTCCCCCTTCCCCTTCCCCGTCGCAGCGATCGCCCTTCCCGTTCCCCTTTCCCTGTCGCCGCGACCGCTCTCCCCCTTCCCCTTCCCCGTCGAGGTGATCTATTAATTAACACGGCATTGATGAAAAATTGAATTGAATTGAAATGGGATTTAGAGAGAAATGGGCTGACCTTAATGGCAGTGTCTGGCGTATCGGCGTGGGTTTGCCAAAGGGCTTGCCGGCGGGGTATGCCGGCGGTGTGGGTTTGCCAAAGGGCTTGCCGGCGTGGCGGGGTGGGGTGCGACTGCCAGATGGTGGGCCGAGAGAGGCTGCCGGCGGCGTGGGGGGGGGATGACGCTTGGGCTGCCGGCGGAGGGAACAGAGCTGGAGAAGGAAATTAGGGTTTTGAAACCCTAATCTTCAAATTAGGGTTTTGAAACCCTAATTTTTAAATCAGGGTTTCAAATCCTCTAATTTTAGTATTTCAAAAGCTTAATTTGCAAATTAGTTGCTAAACCTAACGGCAATCGCGGTTCCTTCTTTTTTTGTAACTCCTTGGTGGTCGGAGAAAAAGGCCAGTGGTTGTGCTCAGTGAATCACCAATTGTAGCGGGGTTGACCAGAGGAGGAGGGTCATGGGCAAAAATTGTAATTTAAATTTGAGGGGGGAGAAATTGCACACCGTATATAGTACAGAGGGTCATTAGCTAATAAAGAAATAAGAGTATTTTGGTCATTTCACGCTATTCATAACGGATCCGTCTAAGGTGCCCATTTTCTGTAATTGTGGGGGGGGGTTAGTGCTTAACTTTGAAGTGGAGGGGGGCAAATCGCACAACATGTAAAGTAGAGGGGGTCATTCCCTATTTTCCCCTAATAAAAACAAAAATAAAAACTAGTTTAGTTTTTATTTTTTTATAAAAATAAATGGGTGTTTAATTATCTAATTTTTTTTCTTTTATGTGTTTGATTACTTGGTTTGCTATCTAAATTATGGCGCAATGTGGTGACGTTCGCAGGACTAATCTGGCGTTCCTGACTCTACCGTTCAAAACCGAACCAGGACCTAAAGAAAGTGAGACCCATGATCCTAACGGGGATCCAAGCTCGTGCCAAATAAATAATGGCGACAGTTTTTGTTTTTCAGAAGTGACAAATATTAGGAGGTTATTTGCAAAACGAGTACATTCATTCAGTCAAATGAAGAACGTGTTCATCCAAGGGTCCCCACCTGATCCAAGCAAAAGACAAAAGCAGCATGCGAATCATGAGTTTTTTTCCTTAATAACTCATTTTTAATACTTAATTACCTCTTTATCCTATTTTGAACCTTATTTACCCTTCTAACCCACTTTTGAAAAACGTGGTTTCAAACTACGTTTTTCAAGGGAAGGTTTTTAAGGAAACTTTTGAAATCTCTGTTTCAAACAGAGATTTTATATGTTTTCAAAAGAAATTTCTGTTTCAAATCACGTTTTTGAAAAGTGGGTTAGATAGGTAAATAAGGTACAAAATAGGATAAAGAGGTAATTAAGTATTAAAAATGAGTTATTAAGGGAAAAAACTATGCGAATCACAGACTGCCAATCCCACGATGGGATTCCTGGCTTCCTTATCTTCTGCACCTCCACCTCTCCTCTTCTTTCTCTTTCTTTCTGTTTGTGAGTGCAGCGTGCTGCTGGCAAAGGAACCTGAGAAAGAGAGGGGAGCATGGCAGCCACACTCAGCCTTGTGAAACCCCCAATTTTTCTTCCCTCAAAACCTAACCACATCAACTCAAAACTCCAATTTCCTTCCAACCCCATTACTGTTGTCAAGTCACACCTCTCCAAAGACTCGCATAACCCACAAAAAATCTTCAATGATACTACTGTATACGACTTAGGATCAGCTACTCTTCCTCTCACAGCACTCACTTTACCATTCTTTCTGGACCCAAAGGCAAGCCCCCATTCAGCATCGTCTTCTTTTATCGAATTAGGAAATGTATAGAAGATTGTAATTCCTTAACAAAGTCTAATTCCGTTTTCCCTTTTAACTATTATGTGATGGAAATACAGGATGCAATCGCTGTTGGTGGGGAGTTTGGAATTCTGGAAGGAAGAACATTTGCACTTGTTCATCCCTTAGTGATGGCTGGTTTGTTTGCGTACACTCTGTATGCTGGTTATCTGGGTTGGCAATGGCGCCGTGTTAGGACCACCCAGAATGAAATTAATGAGCTCAAGAAGCAAGTGAAGCCGGTTGCCGTCACGCCGGATGGGACACCGGTTGAACCGCCGAAGCCATCCCCAGTGGAAGCGCAAATTCAGCAGCTCACTGAGGTATGCCATCATTTCTAAAAGAAGTAAGATCTGTTATGTTACGTGTTAGATACACACTTACCAAAATTCGAGTCGTCCTCTTTTTACTCTACAGTTAATGCCCCTTCTAACGTGCAAGATGATGCATAATATGATTAAGTGTACCTAAAAAGTCTGTTAATAAAAACTCAAAAGTTATCCATGTTGAATTAACTAATTCATCCGAACTTGATGCATCTCACTCTGAACCAAGTGTTTTACAAGAATGACTCCCCCTCTTTTTCTATCTATTGGCAAGCTGCGTCCAGTTGAGGGACTCTTCCACATTTGAGTTTCCTATGAGGACTCAATGGTTGGTACCAATGGATAATAGATTTGAAAGAAAATGCAGCTTGTGCATATGGCTCCCTCCATTGCAACGGTCGCGATTTAGGGAGAAATATGTACACGAATCCTTGCCTTCCAGTTTACTCATGGACACCCGTAAAGTTTTCAAAGCTTAAACAGTGCGTGGTCTTTCTGTACGAACCAAAGGAAGAACCTAATACAGAGTACGTAGAAAGTGACTTAAATTACAGACCTCTGTCTTCCAACAACTTGCAAAAATATAATGGCTACTAATTGTTGAACTGTAAATTATGTACCCCACGTTTGAATTGCGATGAAAGACTTGATTTCTAACAACTTGAGAGGTGTTAAGCTAGATCTTTTGCCTTTACATAATGTGTTTCTAATGCTAGTTTTTACAGAATCTAAGAAATTTATTCTTCCCATATCAGGAGAGGAAGGCACTGATTAAGGGGTCATACAGGGATAAGCACTTCAATGCTGGGTCAATACTGCTTGCGTTTGGAGTGTTTGAGTCAGTTGGTGGAGGAGTCAACACTTGGTTTAGAACAGGAAAGCTATTCCCTGGGCCTCATCTATTTGCAGGGGCAGGTAATGTATGACGAGACGACAAAAAGTTACCAAGAAGATTTGTGTAACCCATACAAGTAGTTAGATAATTGTTTGTCACTTCCAAGCGTCAATCTTGCGTATTGGTTGTTTGTTCATCTTGACTGTTTGTGGAACAGCGATAACGGTGCTATGGGCAGCAGCTGCGGCACTTGTACCTGCTATGCAGAAGGGAAATGAGACGGCCAGAAGTCTCCATATAGCGCTGAACGCGATCAATGTTCTCCTCTTTGTATGGCAGATTCCCACTGGATTTGACATTGTCCTTAAAGTGTTTGAATTCACTAAATGGCCTTGAGGTACAAACATTCCAAGACTGAGCTTTCTCTCTTCTCCAAGAAGCTCTATCTCACAAGATTTACAAGGTTAGAAATAAAACATTTATAGACATTATGTAAAAGTGTAGGATCAATAAAAAACGGATTTTTTTTAATTTCCAAGAACGATTGTAAGTAGCTTGAGCACCTCGTGGCTTTATAGGCGAAGTACCTTCCTCTTACTTGTGATTTTGTTCCTTTGTAAGTTCAGAAATAGGAAAGTTATAAGCATTCATTTCTTTTCTATTGGCCTATCAGATCAAAGGCAGAGCAAGTCGTATCAGGTTTTGCCAAGTTACTTTATCATAACATGATTTCTTTTTCACGCTACGCCTTGAATCATTTTCCCAGCCCTATTCAGTCCTCTATGTTGCTTTGATGACCACAAATACAGGCTTATGATGTTAGTCCAAAATGCCATATTCTGATCAAGATTGATGTCAGTCGAAAAGCATGCCATATTCTGATTAAGAAACATGGCATGAAAATCAACACAATTGTCATTGTACTATAGTTAGATGGTGTGACATCGAGCAAATGGCAGTGTTCCTACATGTATGTTTGCAATGCAAGACATTGGGAACACACGCACAGCCCCCCGGGAGAACGAGAGTGCCAGAGTATCATATCCTGGTTGAGCTAAAGCGAACATGTTTTATTTAGTCCCAACCCACCCCTCTCCAAATATGTAGCACAAAGACAAGACGCCAACACCACAATACACAAATCCTTCCTATATTTTTCCACTACTTTACACTCTCTCAGTTCTTCTGTAGTTATCATTTTAGTATTTTGTTGAAGAGTTCCTAACAGAGAGTCGTACACTAGCTGTAACTGCATAAGAAACTAGTCATCTGTGAACCTACCTTCTTCTACGCCTTTAAACTAACAGGGTGGTCTGTCTTAGAAGAGAAAACCTGTATGAGTAGCGAAGTCATTTCCATAATATCCCCCGGGTTTAAGGCATGCCCATTTAAGAGGAGTTTTGGGAAACTAGGTCTTGGTTTCGTTCAATTTTTCAATCAACACAAAAGGGGTACCAGCCTCACGCTGGAGTAGCCTCTGGGCACTACAATACAAGCAGAAGGAAGTATCCTGGCATACAGTAATCGTTCCCTCTTGAAATACTCAAGGGGAAAACTTCCCAACAATTTTTTATAGCAAGCTTAGAAAGCTTACCTCTCTGCTATGTGAATAATGAAAACCTCATAAGCAGTGCAACAATAAGACTCCATGTGCAAAACAGCAATCTGCATAGGCTTCCACAACTATGAGTTACTATGTTTCGCACCCCATGTTCAAATCTCAAATTCCATACTCCACTTGGACCGCTACTGTGCCATAGAGGTGTCTGAAATTTGAAAAGCATGTTTAGATACACTGCGCCAATGCATAACACAGTGAAATATATGTATTCCATTAAATCTCATGTTTTTGGTTTATGCTGCAGGATATGCTCCCAATATATGAATATAGATTCCTTCCCCCCACCCTTCAAGCCTAATCTTGAATCTGCCCATGGCCATGACCAGTCTAGTGTTAATCTAGAGAATGACTTGAAAAGGCATGTAACTTGGTAGCATAAAGTGACGAAAGAATCATCAATAGGTATTAATAAATACGCATTTGTATCTTATGTTCAGATTGGTTATGTTAGACAGCTCTAAGTTCCGGTGAAGATTGGACTACCTTAGCCAAACAATTGTTTAAAAATGGCTTAAGATCTTGGATATGTGCAGCACCAGAGGTGCATTGAGGATTATGGAGTTACAAGTACATGGCGTCTTCCTATCAGATGATATTCGTATAGGTTTATACCGTCAACTGCTTCAAGTAAAAGTAAGGTTTCATAAACATTGGAGATATTTGAAGAGACTCATGCAGTTGGAACTAAACCTTCTGATTTTTTCAGCAGTAGTATTGGAATTTTTTTTCTTGTTGCAAAAACTGACATGTTGAAAACTTTTTTAGTATGGTGCACAGCCTTTCATGGAGCATGACACATTTTAAATCAACTCTCCACAGACCTCGCAATGATGGATCGGCCTTGTGCATTAGGGCTGCAGTAGAATGGTGTTCTACTGCACTGCCAGTCATGGTGCATGAAACAGTTCGAACATTAATTGGTTCGACGGGCCTTGTTTTGGTATAATAAAACTACGAAATAGGAAGAAGGAAGAAGGTAAGATAGAATCTTGCTTCAGGCCTAGAGGAGGGGCCAAAAAGGGGGAGAACACAGAGGGGGGATCTGGTGGTGGAGGGACCAAATATAACTTTTTTCCTGTTATCTTTTGCTGCATTGTGTTACAAGAATCTCTTCTTTTCTGCCATATAAACAGTGGAATGCAAAGGAAAAGCTTAGAAGGTTTCAGTGGTCTATGTCCCTTATTCGATATGTGATCTTCTTTCTGTTCTGTTTCTTGTACAAGTCTGTTTACGTTATTCTTCCACAGCATTTTTCTCTGAAAAACAAACACAGAAACTTGTTACCTTCTTTGACAGGGGAAAGCAGGACGTCGAAACAGAGTATTGATATGTATAAACTAGTGGATTGGTAGATCTGTGGAGTGGAAACATCATGTGAAGATGTGGAAACAAAAACTGAGAAATAAAAGTGTCGGTACTTCTGAGGTTGGTGTGTAATTGCCCCTTCTCACACTACAAAAAGGAGCTGCTACCCATATTTGGATGACACTCGAAGCCATCCCAAAGAAAGGAAAAGGGGACAGCGGACAGCATCGCACCTTAACAAGCAAAGTCATAAGCAAGATAGAGACACCAGCGGAATCGTACCACAAACACTTTTGTTGCAGTGTCTTTGTCACGCTCATCTTGAATGAATCTGAACACGTTAAGAGAGGGAAGGAGATGTTATGCGTCGTCATTAGCGCAATACATGCGACCCAGATTAGTTCTTCGACTGTTTAGGAATCGCCCAGCAGCAATTTGTTATTTTCCAGAAGTCATAAGATTGCGCAAGCATATATGCAGGTACTTCCCTTTACAAAAGCAAAACTAAAAAAGTTAAATTCCTAAGGTACTGTTTTTCCTTGAAAGGTGCGAAGGTCTAGTGAGCATTTTTCACTTTTCGAATGAATGACCCTTCCAAACGAGGGTTGATGCCAAACCTTAACTGATGAGCTTTTCTGAGCTGTAATGGTGCTTGCGGAATCCGATGCCTTTCTTATTCCTCTCTTTGTTTCTTTGAGCTTGGGCTGTGTTTCACGTTTTGCTTCAACATGAAATGTTGAACTATATATATAGGAGCACACATGATCATTTACATTTGTGTTAAATTACAATGACAAGCCAACAAGGTCCAATGCTTCCACGGTTCCGATTTGGTGGCATGGCTCGGCCCCTCCCCCCGGCTGCACCGGCACCGGCACCAGCTCCAGCCCCACCTCCGCCGGCCCTTGCTCGACCTGCATTTGCCCAAGCATTTAGGCCTCCACTGGCTCAACCCCCGCCAACTCAACCTCAAGAACCAGCCCAACGTCCTCCACCACCTGCTGCAGCACCTCCTTCACCTCCTCCGGTCACTCTTCCACCACCAGCACCACCTGCTACAACTCGAGCCGCAACACCACCATCACCACCTGCAGCCCGAACGCCAACACCTGCCGCATCACCACCTGCTGTATCTCGAGCCCCTCCACCGCCACAAACACCACAGGTTTCCAAAGGAGCCCCAGCATCACCACCTACTGTAGGTCCAGCACCTTCTCCTTCCGCTAGAGCATCACCTAAACCAGTAGTCTCGGCTCCTCCCTCTTCATTGCCCACTTCAACCACAATTCCAGCCCCCAAAGCAATGACACCTACCCCGTCACCAGCTCCATCACCTTCTCGAGCACCCGCTCCTGCTCCTACTATTGCCTCAATCGCCACTGTGACAGATCGTGCTGCAACCCCAATATCCTCCCCTAAAGTCGTCAAACCTCAGGCCAAAACTCCATCACCATCTCTTACTACCAGGCCTATATCCCACCCTCCATCCCCACTAACTCTACCTCCAGCTCAATTAAGATCCGACATGGAGCGCGAAACAAAAATACCGCCTGAAGCCGAGCAGAAAACTGTGCTGGTGCAAGAAACAAAGGAAAAACCGAAGGCAGCAAGCACAACTCCCATCCGTGGCCCCATTACCCCTACCAATGGGAAACGAGAAGCAACTAAGAACGGTGATACCAAAGATAAAGTCATCTACAAAAGGTATTCTGATTCTGAAGATTTTGGAATGAGGGTCATAACAATTGCAGGTGAAAACAGAGGAGCTATCATGGAATTGAGTCCTTCGAACAAGAAACATGACTTGCGCAACAAAGGAAGCCCCTCCACAGCTCGGAGCGATGGCGAGAAATCAGCGGCAAAGCCACCGCCACCTACGGCTGCATACATGAACAGCAATGTGCAGGGTGTGAACAACTCTGTCGTCTATAACTCGTCCATCGCTCACCACGATCCTGGTGTCCACCTTTCTCTTTCCAGGAAGGCCAATGGTGACCGTGAAATTCGCATGAAAGAACGCCCAAAGGTTTAATGCTATCTCTGGAGAAATTAAGAAAGATGGAGAAGGATATCAACTTCTTTCCGGGTGATTTTCTTTAACAAATTAGCTTGCAAAGGAATAAAAACTAAGGATGGAGATAAAGAAGAAAGGCATGGATTCTGATTCTTGGTAGGTTTATAATATTTCTCTTAAGATATATGCCTGTGGAAGGAAATAATAAATGATGCAGTTCGCATGTACTGAGTATTGTAGTTTCATTTTCAATGGAGAATCTTAAATTACTATTGACATGTTGTTTAAATCTTGCACCCAACATGGGAGGTAGAACTAACTAATTCATCTGATGATGATATGGAGTTGCTCGACTGTGTCAAGTCCAAGGGTCCAAAATTCGAGCATTCAGAGAGAGGCTCAATCTGAACATTACATTTGAGTTCAGATTTCTTTCTCCATTCCATTTCCTTCCCTTTCCGATTTCCATTTCACGAGGTTTATTGCAATCAACAATGTATGGGAGCATGGAAGTTGAAGGAAAAATCCTGTAAGCTCATAGTTCACAAAACATGGCATGGTTGACGATTAACTATTCAAAAGTTGTCTTATGGGCTTTTTTTCTTGTTGTCAATTGATTTTGAGTTGGATGCTTATACATGATATCGAGCGCGTCGATCTAAGTCCGATAGACGATTCAATATTATATTTACCGCTACCCAATTTAATTCATCCACATATTTGGCCACTCAAAAGAAGTCTGACCACGCATGAGAGTTCGTCGAGGAAATGATAATTGACACTTCAGTGCCAATTAATTTTAAGTTGAATGTTTTCACAGCTTATAAATACCATATATCCTACAAAGCCAGACGTCGGAGTTGTTGCATCCAAGTTTAAGGGAACCAAAATTAGCGATAGCATCAACTTGTTCATGATATTTATACAAACGATGAAGAGGTACTGTTAATTCCTGAAGATTGTTGGCTTGGCCATACTAACATCCTTAGAAACCCCCTTAATCGGCAATACCTCTATCACGACATTACTTCCCCTAAACTTTTGCTTTCGCCTCTTTTTATTTTTTTTGTTTTTTGGTTTTTTTGGCCAATTTGACGAATTTTTTTACTACAGCATAGTTCCTAAACCCAAGGGCTGAACTACGTGGGAACTGGGCGGTCTAATGCACCCCCTGAACTTTTGAAAAAAAATAAAATTGCACCCACCTCTATGACCGATCCATTTCCCCGAGCACGTCTATTAAGGATTTATGTCATATATTCTCTCTCTCTCCCCCTCCGTGACCGGTGAGGCTGTGACTCACTCAGACCGACGATGACAGACTGACAGAGGTGCCGAGCACAAGCTGTGAGCCTGTGATCAAAGTGGTGGGCAAGGAGAGTCTCTCTTTGGTGACCGAATTGAGGCGGTGAGAGACTTAAACTACGACTGTATAAAAAGGTAAGTATGTAAAAATACTTATATAATCTTTCCCGATTTGAAGCAACACTTTTTGGGGACGGCCGACTGCCGAGATCTGATCAGCGACGCTGGGACGGAGGGAGTAATAATTTTCTTGAGAATTGCACCCCACCTCTCAGTTCTCTCTCCCGGTCCCCCGAGACCCCGTCCCCTCTCACCAGTCACCTCTCTCTCTCTCTCTCCCTCCGTGACCGGTTCGTGACCGGTGAGGCTGTGACTCACTCTGACTGACGATGACAGACTGATAGCCACTGGCAGAATTTAAAAAAAGCTGTGAGCCTTGACCAGATTGTTAATTCTTCTTTCGGTGACCGGTATGCCTTGATTATATTGTAACTATGACGGTGATTTGCTGGAATTTGACCAGATCTGGAAGGATGTAGACGACCTTATTTTGCAAATGCCTTAATTGGCTAATTGCTTTTCTAATTCATAATTTGGTGCATAGATAGTTTATAATTGTGTTGGAATGTGAAGCTTAATAATACCTTTTCTATGCTTTTTAAGTATACTCTGTTTTTTACTATTATTTTACTAATAAAAACTGCTTCGGTGCTCCCTAACCCTGAGGCTACTCTTTCTCTGCTCTCTGCTGACTACTATGACTGTGAGGTAAGCTGCTTCTTTAATTTCTTAAAATTTAGTGATTATATAGAGATTTAAAAAAATATGTTTGGTTAATTTGCTTGTTAATTCTTAATTGGTTGTTGGAAGAGTATGCCTTGATTATATTGCAAAAATTATTGGTGATTTGGTGGAAGTTGAAACACCTTAATTATTTGGTTAAATTGTTTTGCTAATTCTTAATTGGCTAATTGCTTTTCTAATTCATAATTTGGTGCATAGATAGTTTATAATTGTGTTGGAACGTGAAGCTTAATAACACATTTTGTATGCTTTTTAAGTATACTCTTTTTTTATTAATAAAAAATTCTGATGAATTTTTATATAATTTTCGCACCTTCTGAAAAAAAATCCTGGTTCTGTCACTGACTAAACCTAATTTCCAATAAAACTAGACATCCAGGAATTTACACCATATCAAGCTCAGTAATAGCTGCCAGTTTGAATTTGAATGACTGGTAGAATTATTGGGGTATATATATAAGTTGTCACTTGTATGACCATCATTTTTATAGCTTCAGGTATACGGCTAGGGTTTAGAATATACTTTCGTAATTGTAACCTTGACTTATTCTCCAAAAGTTCATTAATATATACATGACACACGAACCCGAGTTTGGGTATCACTTCACAAAACTTAATATTGATGCAATGGAACAATGCTATTATTGCATATGTGGTAGGGGGAAGACCACAATTTCATATCATGAAAAGGTTTATTGAGAGGAAATGGTCCCAAATTGGTAAAGTTTCACTCAGTTTTATTAAGTCTGGTGTTTTTGTGGTAAGATTTGAGAATGATGAGGCAATGCAAGCAGTCTTGGATAAGGGACCTTGGTTTTTTGACAATAAACCACTGATCCTCAAGCCTTGGACCCTTTGTATATCACTGGAAAAGGAAGGTTTGGATAGTATCCCTGTATGGGTTAAACTACAAAATCTTCCATTACATTTGTGGTCAGCTCATATGTTGAGTAGAATAGTAAGCTCAATTGGCACACCAATATTCATGGATAGTATGACAACAAACAAAGAAAGGCTGCACTATGCTAGGGTGTGTTGAAGTCAATGTGCAAACACAGTTACCTGAGACAATACCTTTGAAAGGACCTGAGGATTACATAAAGGAACATAGGGTGGAATATGAGTGGTTACCAATAAAATGTACCCACTGCAATGTGTTTGGGCACCAAACAAGTAATTGATTTAAGAAGCCTCAAATACAGAAAGTATGGAAAAAGAAGAAGTCTAGGAAAAGAAGACAGAAATGGTGAAGGATATATTTCAGGAGGATCAACATCTAACCAAAGAGCCTTCAAATTCACCAAGCAGAAAGCATCATCAACAGATAACAGAAGTGGAAGTCTCCAACAGGTATGACATTCTTGCAAATAAAGGAAATATGGAGAAACATGGAACAAATACTGTTAATTCAGGACATGATATGCCAAATGTCACACATATAATGCATGAGAAAATGGCAAAGGTAGTAACAAACAGCAAATCTGCCAGGAGGGACAGTCAAATTCAAAATAAATGATTAATATAGCAAGCTGGAATATTAGGGGTTTTAATGACCCTGTGAAACAAGTAGATGTGAAAAAAGTGATAAAAGAGAATAATGTAGAGATACTTGGTCTCTTGGAAACTAGAGTAAGGGAAGAGAATGTCCCTGCTGTAATAAATAAGTGGAGTAAGGATTGGTCATTTTTATACTCCCTCAATGCTAAAAAAGTATCAAGGCTTTGGCTTGGATGGAAAAACAAATTAGTCAAGGTGGAAGAAGTTGCTAATTGTTCCCAGCATATCACATGAAGAATCAATCACATTGGGACAGGTAGGTCTTATTATGTGACTTTTGTCTATGGAAACAAAAAAGGGGACAAAAGAAGGAAATTATCGCAGTGTCTTGAAGATGATGCTACTACTATTGGAAAACAGCCATGGTTGATAGCAGGAGACTTCCATGTTGTTAGGACAGCTGAAGAAAAACAAGGAGTACTTGATATATGCAGAAGAGATGTGAAAGAGTTTAACCAATGCATATACAAGTGTCAACTGGAGGATGTAAATACTAGAGGACTTTTCTACACATGGTGTAACAAAAGGGAAAATGAAGTGGTCTTGAGTAGAATTGATAGAGTTTTACAGAATGAAACATGGTTGGAGGTCTTCCCAAACACATTGGTAGAAGCACATGTACCTGGGATCTCAGAACATTCTCTTCTTACAATTCAAATAATGAAAGATTCTTGGAAAGGAAAGAAAGCATTCAAGTTCTTCAACTTTTGGATGAAGCATAAAACATTCAGCCATATAGTACAACAGGTCTGGAATGAAAATATTTTTGGGGATGCCTGTCATAAATTGAATACAAAGCTCAAAATGTTGAAACCAAGACTAAGACAGCTCAACAAGGAATGTTACAGTAACATTTCATAGAGATCTGTTAGCAAATTTAAGGAACTACAGGAAGTACAATGGAGAATCTTTCAACATAAGGATCAAGCTTTAATCCCCAAGGAAAAGGAATTGCAAGGCTAGTACTACTTGTTAGTGCAAGCTGAAGAAGCATTTTATCATCAAAAGGCAAGAATCAAGGACTTAAAACTGGGAATACTGCATATTTTCATAAGAAAGTGTAGATTCATAGAACTCATAACAAAATCTTGTCTATTGAGAATGAGAATGGGGTTAAGGTTACTGGAGCAAAAGAGGTGCATCAAGTGGCTATTGAGCATTTCACAAACTTTCTTGGAACATCAGTACCTTGTCATCCAACTACAAGAAGTAAACTGAGAGAAATAGTGCAGAAGCAGGTATCAAGACAATACCAAGAAGGATCCGGATCCACTGCCGTAACTAGGGTTACAGCAGTGATGCTGTAACTCTAGTTACAGCCGTCCGATCAAAATGAACGCAAGAGATTATGCCACGTCACCGAAGCAGCTAAAATTGACCAAAACGCAACGTTTGGAGGATAGACGGCGTCTTCCCACAGTGAAGTCCACAGCAGCACCCACCCTAATCTTCTCTCTCTATAATCGATCGTCGGCGACACACCTCGACCTTCATGCGACCACATAGCCGGACAGCACCGCTCGTCGCACGCCGTCGTCTAGCCATCGTATCAACCGCCGATCTGCACCGATCTGCACACGAAATTGCTGATCTGCACCGATCTGCACACGAAATTGCTGGTCTGCACCGATCTGCACACGAAACCACCGATCTGCACCTAAAAACCACCATCACGATGGTACCTCAGCCCGATCTTCTCTATCTTCCATCGATCTGCCGTTCTTATCCACGTCGCCGATCCACATGCCAGCCACCGATCGAGAATGGGTACTTCTAAGTTACCCAGATCTGGCTCGCACTAGATCGCAAGTCTTCTTTCCTCTTCTCTCTTCGTTTGCATGTAATTGCAACGTCGGTGGCGACGGTTGGATGTGGATAGATGTTGCGCCATAACAGATGTTTGGTGGTTGGGGATGGCGAGATGAAGTGAGAAGTGAGAAATGGTGGTGATGGTGATGCTGGAAGTGTTGCCGAAAGGAGGAAAATCGCCAGATCTGAAGAGTATTAGAGAGAGCGAGAGAGCGAGAGAGCGAGAGAGAGAGAGAGAGAGGGGTTTCTGGAGAGAGAGAAAAATGGCAGATCTGGGTAACGGTGGAGTGCCGTCCGTTAACGCACTAAACGCTGCGTTTGATGTATTTTCAGTATAGTTGTTGACGTGGCATAATCTCTTGCGTTCATTTTGATCGAACGGCTGTAACTAGAGTTACAGCATCACTGCTGTAAGCTGTAACCCTAGTTACAGCAGTGGATCCGGATCCTACCAAGAACTACTGAGTGCTGCTATAAGTGAAAAGGAAATCACTGAGGCCATGTTCTACTCAAAAGTAAATAAGGCACCAGGGCAAGATGGATACAGCTATGAGTTTTTCCAACAAAATTTGGTGAAAAGGGATGTGAATGATGCTGTAATGGAATTCTTGCATAAACCAAAAGGGGGGCTGATGTTCAATAATATTGCATTGACATTAATACCTAAAGTTACATGCCCAAACACCATGAAGGACTTCAGGTGTAATATCCTGAATTTCGGGAGTCGCTTAAATAACCATTTGAGCTCCGAAAAATAAATGGGCGATAAATTAAAGTAATGCTCGGGTATTAGTAGTGCATAGGAGCTTAAAAAGATTTTGAGACGAAAATATAATTTTTGAAATTTTGGGGGCATTTTCGGAAATTCGGAAAACTTTGGGGGCATAACTGTAAATTAATTTCTCAGTGATGAAAAATAATAAAATGGGTGATAGTCTATGTTTTAGTGACATCTGGTTAAATTAATGAAAATTGAAAAAAAAAATGGGACTTAAATGTAATTATGCAAAGTTGGGGGGCTATTTTGTAAATTATGAAAAAAGTGGCATTAGGTGTCAAATTTGGAGAATTGGTTACGAAATGGTGCCAGCTCCTCCTTGTTACCTGATGACTAATGGAATATAATTATAAAGTAATGGATGGATTTAGATAAAGAAGAATAAGATAAAGTGGAAAGAATAGTCGGGGAGGAAAATGAAAATAAACAAAACAGAGAGGAGAAGAACAAAGGAAAGAAAACAGAGTGGGAAGAACAAAAAGAAACAGAGAGAGGAAGAAGGAGCTGGATTCGGGTAGGGGAAAATCCGAGAGAGTTAGAGAAGAATTGAAGGATTTCTTGAAAGGTAACTCTCCACCATTTTTTCCGTATGAGTAATTCGGTACACGTTGTGTGTGAAAATTCCATGTTCAGTGTGTGTTCTTCGGTCTTCGCAGTGGGGAGATACGAATTGTGTTGTGGTATGGTGGTTTTAATGTGAAGTTAGGAGGAAGTTTGGCTAAGGTGGTGAAACTTCGGTGTTGCCGAGGAATTGAGTGGGTTTTGGTGTGTGAAAAGTGTGTTGGTGTGACTGTGTGTGTGTGTTCTTGAACATATGTGTTTCGGGTGAGTGATGGGGGTGTGTATTGGTGTGGTTAATTGTATGTTAAGTTAAGTATTTAAGTGTAAATTTATTTGTGTAGGCTTTTAGAAGTATTTGGAAGAGTGGCCATGAGTGAAATGGTGAGTTTCAGTGAGTTGTGTGTGTTCTTTGTGTGTGCGCAGGTGAAGCTGGAGGAAGAAGAGAAGTAGGTGCAAAAAAAAAAACGCGAACCAGTGTGTGTTTAATCTAAATAGTGACTGTAATTGTCACTAAAGATAGAATTCTTTTAGGTAGTTTTCTCGTGAATTTTTATAAGTGCATCGGACCAAAATTAGACAAAGTCTAAAACAGTAACCCATGATATTTTTACCCTCCTTGTTACTTATCGGGAATTTGTGGTGTCCGCGAAGGGCGCGAAATAAGGGCATCGATTAAACTAAATTAGTGAATTATTTATCCTAGTAAACTAAGTTATTTTAATATGAAATTTTTATGGAAACTCCATTTTACTGATACGGTTCATATTATAAAATTTTGAGGAATTCTGAAGCCGATCGATATTTTTCGCAAAACTGGCTTTTTAGCGCTCGGTCCAGACACCGGTTCGGGATTTTTGAGCGAAAATTCTTTAAAATACTTTTTAGACCAGAAATGATATCAGGATGCTTAAAATAGCGTTTTAAGATATTTTGAGATTTTTTCGGTGCCGGAAACCCCCGGGGGCATTTTGATAATTTGACCTAAGAAATGTATTTTTGCATAAATTTACATATGGGAAGCATATTTCAATGATTCTACTTATGGGAAGACCATTTTGGTAATTTAAGTCCGAGAGGGGCATTTTGGTAATTTTACACCCTAGGGGCGTTTCGGTAATTTTACATACCCGGTGAGGGGAGGTTCATTTTGGAAGTATGTGTGAGTCTGTATTAAGTTATAATATTTTGCTATAGTCTGTGTTCTAATGGTTCGATTATTCCGTTTAGGTTAACGTTAAAGACTTTCCGGTTAGGATAATTTAGCTGCGGATCCAGGTAAGGGATTCTATCTGAACCCTGGGTAAGGACTTTCGTCCGAACTCTTATTTTGATAACTCGTACTCATAAGTACTCATTGATTTACTTATGGCTAATGCCGAACTCTGAATTGTGTATTGCTATCAGCATGTTATTGCCCAGAAAATCCCAATATTGAACCTGAATCGATTATTTGGAAATCTTTTGATGCTCGCTTGTTATTGTGTGCTGAGCAGATTTAACAATTGTTTGTATCCGTTCTTTCGGATTGTTGTGCTTAAAACTCGATAATTACTCGTAATAGTTTTTGTTGTTTATCTGTGATTTTTCTTCTGAAAATTCTGATTTCTTCTGAAAATTCTGAATGCTGACTTATGTCAGTATGATTATTGCTATTGGAATCTGATTTGATTTCGGTGATTGAGCTAATGTTAATGCTCATTGATATTGTTGATTTTCTGTGTTGACTTGGGTTTTCTGTTATGTGAGGTGGTGTTATAAGGCTGGTTTGAATCCTGCATGTAATGCAGGCTAGTACCTAAATGGACTAGTAATTATTCTGGTACATCATGCATGTGTACACTTCTGTGCTTTCCCGGAATGGCATCGCGACCGCCCAGGATCAACGTTGATTTTTTATTTTATCTGCTCTGTATACTGCCGTAACTATTACGAAAATGTCTGAAAAGTATTATCTGAAATGATATGTGCTTCTGTTGAAATCCTTTGGAAAATATTCATTGTATTTTGGAAATGATGACTCTAGAAATGATCTATTATTGACTGTTTTGGAATCCGCTGTGTTTATTCTGGTCTATTTTGGTATCTATTTCTGATGAGTTTATGATCCTTTTGGAAATCATTGAGTTTTTTACCATCTGAAGTATTCTGGAAATTTTTGTCGGTTGGATTCTTTGAAATCGTTTTGTGATTCTTTTGTTGGTCCTTGAGCGACCTTACTGAGCTCTCAAAAGCTCACCCTTCGTTTGATTCCCTTCTGCAGGTGACGATCAATTGTAGCATGTCCAGGAATGGGTTAGAGACTGAGTGAGATTCCGATGAGCCCATCACTACGGTATAGTAAGACCCCTGCGTGAGTCAGTACTATTATTTGATTTTAGAGAATTTGAATTGCGAAGAACCTAAGCTGTAATAGTTTAAGCTAAGCAATTGTGATTCAGTATTTTTTGAGAAATCTGAGTTGATACTGAATTAGATGATTTGGAATATGTGTTAGTGAGCAGGTCTGACAGGTTTGATGTGATCCGGTAGGTTAACGACCCGCGAGTTTGAGGCGGCGGAGCTCTGGATTTTCGGGGCTGTTACATCAGGCCTATTGTCTGTTGTAATGTGTTATACAAATGTATCTCAAAGGTACTTTGTGCAAGGATCAAACAAGTGCTGCCACAGCTTATCAGTAACAGAAAATTGGCTTTTGTGAAGAATAGAAGCATTGCTGACAACATTTTACTCATGCAAGAAATTGTGAAGAATTATCATAAAAAAAGTGGTCAACCTAGATGTGTACTCAAGATTGATCATCAGAAGGCTTATGATACAGTGAGCTGGGATTTTTTGCAAATAATGATGGAAGTGATGCAGTTTCCAACCAAGTTTATTGAATGGACCATGAAGTGTGTTAAAACATGAAGGTTCTCCATCAATCTTAATGGCAATATGGAAGGCTATTTTGCAAGTGCCAAGGGATTGAGACAAGGGGACCCTATTTCACCATATTTGGTCTTATTAGCCATGGAAGGGTTCTCTAGCCTCATGGATCATTATGCAAGCAGCCCTAATTTCCACTATCATCCTAAATGCAAAGATCTCCAGATAAATCATCTATACTTTGCAGATGATTTATTTCTGTTGGCAAGGGCAAACAATGGTACATATCATTATTGAGACAAGTACTTAATGAGTTTGAATTGTTATTAGGACTCTCTCCAAATTTGGGCAAAAGTTCCATATACATAGCTGGATTGGCAGAAGATAATGCAATGCAAATGTTCCGAACTATTAGAATTTCACAAGGTACCGTCCCTGTTACTTATCTTGGAGTGCCTCTGATTTCAACTAAGCTGTCCTACAAAGATTGTGAGGTCTTACTTGAAAATTTGACTAAGAAAATTTCTAGTTGGACATCAAAATACTTATCTTATGCCGGAAGGATACAACTTGTAGTATCAGTCTTATTGAGTATGCAAGTTTATTGGTGTACCATATTTATCATGCCTAAAAGGATAACCAGGCTCATAGAAATAAAGATAAGAGCCTTCATATGGCATGGGAAAGATGTGAAATGTACTAGTGCAAAGGTTGCTTGGCAGGATGTTTGTTTACCAAAAAAAGAAGGTGGATTGGGAATTAAAAGGTTAGATGAATGAAACAGAACTGCAATTTGCAAACACTTGTGGGATTTAGCTCATAAAAAAGGACTCACTTTGGGTTAAGTGGTGTCACTCCTACATCATAAAAGGTGCACATATTTTGGACTTTTAAGCCACCAGTCACTCTGTCCTGGACTTGGAGCAAGATACTGAAATTGAGAGAGCAAGTTCAGGAATTGTGTACATATCATGTGGTCAATGGAAAAAAATACTTGGCTTTGGTTGGATAAATGGCTAACTAGTGAAAGTCTAATCAAGATGTATGGTCATAGAATCTGCTATGATTCAGGACTGAATATCAATGCCAAGGTGGAAGACATCATTGTGGACAACACATGGAGACTTCCTACAATAAAGACAAAGGCTTTGCATCAGATAAATAATCTTCTCAGCACTCCACCACCTCCTAAGACAGACCAGGTGGATAAAATTCACTGGAAGCCTATTGAGAACTTTACAACTAATTATGCTTGGAATTGTTTGAGAACCAAAACAAATTGTGCTCCATGGTGGAAGGTAGTTTGGTTCAGTGGACACATTCCTAAATATGCCACAATTTTGTGGATGCTATGCAAGAATGGTTTAAGAACTAAGGTCAAATTCAATGAGTTGAATATAACTCAGGATGACAGTTGTGTTCTTTGTTCTAATCAGCAGGAAACAATGGATCATTTGTTCATAAATGTCCATATGCACAAGAAATATGGAGATTGGTATTGGAAAGGATGAATATGAGGATACCATTGGAATCTTGGAATTAATTCCTACAATATGCAGCTCAGAAGTTCAGGGGAAAAAAGTTTTAGCACCAAGCTTTGTAAGCTAGTTGTTGCTGTTGTAGTCTATGGCTTATGGCAAAAGAGAAACTCAAGAATTTTCAACCAAATGCAAACCAATCCTCAAGAATGCTTCTGTGTAATACATCAGTGGATCAAGTATAGAGTGAGTAGTTGGAAGAAAGTACCACCAAATGAAAGGAACAAAGAGTTGTGTGCAACATGGGGGTTTAGCAAATCCATTTTCATAAATGGCCAGAATGTACAGGGAGCAAGTACATATGCATTGATAGATAGCTAATATAGCAAAATGTATAGCTTTTTTTATTTCAGTTTTGGGGGTGTACAAATGGCTGTTTCTATTACTTCAAGATGAATGAATACATTGGCTTTTGACCAAAAAAAAATATTGTATCAATTCAAAGGGTGCCGTAACCTTAGCTTATGTTGTCTTTGCAAAACCTGCCATGCTTTCCTCTTCCTCCTCATTTGCTATGTAGTCTTCGTCCTCGCCCTCCATTCCCGACGTTTGCCTTTGCTTAGCCCTCATTTTTCTCCATCCCCAAACCTCTCACCTCATATATAGTTTAACCTCCCTCGTACCCTTCAAGCTCGACCGTTACGATTTTCTCCTATGGCGCAGTCTTTTCTCTCCTCATCTTCGATTGTTAGTCTAATTGAAATATGTGGACGAGACTCTGTCTCTTCTACTCGAAAGCATCCCCAAACCGAAATCTATTCTAATTTACACATAACGTAATCCTTGCAAAAAAATTATCCTTATAATATATAATTTTAATGATCAAATTATAGGAATTTTTTTTTGTTTTGATAAAACCGCACGACCAACAAAGTGGCTATATCGCATATATGAAAATTTGAAAAGAAATCACACATGTATTAGAAAAAAATGGTAAAATTAAATTAAATAATTTTTAATTATATTTGAGAACAATCTAAAACCTTTAAGATGCAAAAAAGTATCCATGTAATCGTACAAAACTAACGATATACCAGTTCGTTCTTACATACAACCCTAACAATCAATAAAAAAAAAACTTTTTTATTTGTACTTAATAAATTTTCATGAAAAATAAGACTAATTAATAAATCTTACACAAGTTATAAGCATTAAAACTTAATTCCGATTCTAATGCAATTGACTATAACTATGAGTGGTGATTATTGTGTGAATTTAATAGCAAGTGGTTGATTAGCCGATCTCGCCCTATAATATTAGCATAATATAATGATATTTGTTATCCTTGCAAGCTCATTATAGTTATAAGTATAACCTGACATATTTTGGTATATAAAAATTATATTATGTTTTGATAAAATAAGTATAATTCATGAAAAAATATCATTAAATGCATTTAGCAGATATAAATATTATAACTTAGCAACAAACAGTAGTCATAGATAATGTTGAAAATAAATTTCAACACTTCAAAATAAGGACACATGATCTTCATCAATTGAAAGTGCTCATTGCTAGACTCTTACAAGAATTAACGAAACATATGCGTATTTATATAAAACGAAAATAGTGCTTTCGATTTAGGAGAAAAAAAAATTGAGGTTACTATTAAGATTAAACAACTTACGAGACTTAGAAAAAAAATAATCTAACAATTGATTTAAATTTTGATAAGTACCTTATTTTTTAAATTTGATTAATTTTGCAAGAATAATGAGGGTTGTATAATTTAAAAATTAATTCTAAACATTTTAGAACTCAACCTAATTAATACACGTACTTATTATAACTTAATTTTGACTATTGTATTCTTAAAATCACTCTTTAATGTGAATATAAAAATTCATATATCGAAAAAACGAAAATAACATATTAGATTGAGAAAGTAAAAAAATAACATTTCAATTGAGTTAAATGTACTATCATTATTCATATATGTTGACATATACGTAATATACATAAGATAGTCACCGTTAAAAATGAATAATGTTATATATAAATTTAATAAACGAATTATAAGTCAGCATTTTTAAATAACACATCACGACCACCAAACTAGTTATATTCCATATATAAGGATTTAGAAAACAAATCAAACTCTTTACTACGATTTATTGATAAAACATTTGTGGTATAATTTTCACGATGTTTGTAAACCTTATAAATCTAGAAAATCAATTATACAACGTTTAAACTCTATGCTACAGACATATATTTACGTATTAGGCTTTGATTTTGACTATGAAAACCTTGATTGACTTGGCATACAATTCTTGCGTAATATTAGCATAAGCATATATATTTGTTTTAGTTCCTTTGAACTGTAAGTTGAAAGAACAATGAATATATTGTGTTACAGTACCGCTTAATGATGTAAAAGAAAAGTTTAAAGAACGCAAAAATCTAGCTACGACACTGTAGCACAATATACTCATTATTCTTTAAACTTACGGTTCAGAGGAACTAAAATAAACATATATACATATGAAAATATTCTACAACAATTGCATGACCATCTAATCAAGATTGCAATTTTAAATGTGTATGAGACGAAAAAATATTCTACTGGGTATCATGTTCGTAATAAGTTGATGATTTCTTGAAATAATGATTCATGAAGAAGATAAGAAAGAACTATGACATTTACGATTCCAAAGATAAAGCTCTTGATCTAACTTTTCAAGTTAAGAAACTTGATTTTCAAAAGTTACAGATTGGACCACAAAAAAAACTTAATAATAATATAGTCTTGACGAGTTATTTGAAACTGTTACAAATAAAGTATTAAAAATTTCTTACCAACAATTATAGTTTTAGTAAAAGTATATATATTTTTTCATAAGATGTTAATCTCTTTTTGTTTCTTGAAATGTGGTATGCATTGATACACTTTTTGTACTTTTAAAAAATATTTTACTAACTTACTCAAGCTTGACTTGGGATCCTGAGCAATAAGATCTAATAACTGAGGCTAGAAGTGTAGTGATAGCTCATGACACCTCATTGCATTGTATTTCTAGTATAATAAGAGTTATAAAAACTAATGTTAAACATATTAATGTTGCTGAAGATCTTCAAACATTATTTTGAATGGAATCCTTAATTTTGTAATTAATTAAATCAGCAAATATAGCAAACATTTAAACAATAAGCCTTATGCAATTTGAAATCAATTAGAAACATTCAAAATTTTCTAACCAATTTAGTAACTTATTATGACTTTATTTGAATATTATATATCGAAAAAGCTCTCCAACATGAAATGTTAACCTGTAAAACAAAAACTACTTAAGAGATTTAATAAGAAAAATTAGGTACTATTTCAATTTCATAATTAAGTTTTTGTAAATTCAAATATGAATCTAACTTGATAAATATGTTGGTTAAAAATATTGGTCAATAATTTCCTTACTCTAGGTTTTGCACTATCTTGTTTACTTGCATTGGTTAAATGTAGAAATACCATAAGATGCAGATTCAATATGAGATATATTAAAAAAATAGTGTAAATTTAAAACCTTAATTATGTGAGCGTTTATTAAATTCAATTAATTTTACGTTGAAAAAATATTGAACCAATTCTTTTCTATGGTATTTTTATTGTGAGTAATTAAACTCTAAAGCATTCTAAATTATGCATTATCAATATAATATTTATGATTTTATGTTAATTTTTATAATTCTGAATAGAATTGCATATAAAATCTAAAAAAATATTTGTTATGTTGTAATGAACGTAGACTAAAACTTAGATTGAAAACCGTTGTATCCAAAAATAAATCTTACTTAATAAGCATGGTTATTGTATACTTTGTGAAATCTTGATTAAATTTTATTCACCAATTTTCTTACTATGAAGTTTTGAACTATCCTATATAGTCTTGTTGGTTAAACATTTTAAACTTTATATAGTTACTTCATAAACTGATTATTATTTTCTCTGTATACTCTGGTGGTGGATTACATTTGCTTCTGAAAATGGCACATCATCCTTACTTAATTAGTCGTTTTGATTAACTTTTATAAATCACATGCTATAAGCAAATATATGGACCAAAATTTTCTCTATCAAAATTAAACTAATATGTAATTAACATTATGATAAACCCACTTAAAGGTATAAATTATTTTTAGAAGATACTTAGAGAATAATAAAAATGTCTTGTGCAATAGCAAATTGATCTCAATATGTTCTTCGTTTTCAGCAGAATTTACTTTTTCTTTTTTTGTGTACAAAATAAACTTTTAATTTTTGTTCATCTATATAGTTACCAAATTAGAATTAGTAAATATGCATAAGGACATTGCCTGTTGATATTTCATTAAAAGGGTTAATTTATTTTATTACAAGAAAGTTCATGGTAAAAATTAAAGTAACTATCTTTAATGAAATAATCATAAAATTATAAAATTGTGCAATATATTTTAGGGATAATATCACTTATATCCCTCAGTTTATGGGTAAATTACAGTCAAAGACAGAGGTTTCAAAAATATGCATATTTATCCAAAATATGAAAATTTTGTATAAGATATGCCCACCGTTAGGGTTTCGTGAACCTAACTAACGATTTTTGCTGATGTGGCAATACCGTACTTTAAAAATGGCAATACTACTCTCTCCTTCTGCCCATTTCCTCTATCCTCTCTCACAACCACTGGACCACCCAGCATTACCAACCAAAACCACTACACAACCTAGTCACTTTGTCCCAAAAATCCTACCCCAACATCACAGTTGCACACAGTTGCACACAGGATTCACAAACACACTCAAAGCACCACCCGCCCCATCATTAATCTCCACCAGCACCACCCACCTCCACCACTTTGCCACAACCAATTCATATACAATTCAACTCCATTTTTCACATTGCTTATTTACCACTAGTTTCTACCACAACAAATTATGGTGTTACCACCCAGATTATCTCTTGATTAGACCCTCCACCGTCTTGTTGGACGTTGTAAGAAAAGCCTCACCCCTTATTTTTCCATCACCCATAATTTTGGCCCAGTTACTATAGGCAATGTTCATAGTAACCACCCATAAATTAGGCCCAGTTACTATGGGCACCGTCCACCACCACCAAGATGGTTTCTACTATTTCTGCTGACCCGCGACTCTGGATCCGCTAATGTGAACGTGCGCCTCCCAATCCTCATCGCCATTGGCCGATGCACGGGCCAATAAGACCATCGTTCACCGTCACTGCAGTAACGACTGAGTTTTTACAGTTCCTGCTAACATGCGCCTCTCCAAAATTGTCGACCACCCACCACGACCCCCAGATGGTCGCAACGCCGAACAAGCCGCCGCAGATGTTTCTGCCACCGTGTGGGACGCAGGAGGAAGCGTTGTCCCTGATCGAGGCCTACAACGAAAGGTGGTACGAGCTCTGCCGCGGCTAACTCTGCACGACCGATTGGGACGCGGTGGCCGCCACTGTGGGTATTCGCTACCTGGGGTCGAAGACCTCCACGCAGTGCCGCCACAAGATGGAGAAGCTCCGACAGCGCTAATTAATGGGGTTGTGTGGACGCCTAATTGGGGTTTAATGTCAAATTTTATGGGTGTGGGTGTGTGTCTGTGTGTGTCGTGTGAATGTGTGTTCTGTGGTGTTGGGGTGGGGTGTTGGAGAGTAGGAGAAGGGGAAGAAAAGAAAGGAGAAAATAAAGAAAGAAAGGAGAGAGGTTGATGCTGATGGAAGAAGAGAGACAAGAGGAAGAGAGAGAAGATGGTTTGGTCTTGAGGGGCAATCACGTCATTTAACACAAAATTTTAACACCATTAGTATTCTGTCTGGTCAACGGATATAAGTGATATAAACGCTAACTTGTGTCCTCGACCGTAATTTACCCCTAAACTGAGGGATATAAGTGATATTATCCCTATATTTTATTATGCATTTCAAAACTATTAAAATAAATTACTGTTAATAAACTGTCACGTGCTTCGCATGTGATTCTCAGCTAGTAATAATATATAATAAGCAAAGCGATAGCTTCTTTACATGACACGTCATTGCAGATATAGGTTCTTTATTTGACACATCATCGCATTATGTATTCAACGTGAAATGGAATTGTAAACATTATAAATGTCTTTAAAGATCTCAAATACTATTTATGATGAGGTCATTATTTCTTGATAAGTTAATTATCATATCAATTATATACTAATTTTAAACCTTTTGAAACTTTAACTATTAAAGAGTTAACTTATTAGCCCATATATAATTGAAAAACTAATTCTAAACCTTCTGAAACTCTAACTAATAAATGAAATAACTTATTAGGACCTAATTTTAATTATTCTATTCTTAAAATCATTATCTGATATTAATATAAAAACTCATATATCTAAAAAACGAAAATAATATCTTAAATTTAGAAGAGGAAAAAAAAATAACGTTACATTACCGCAATCGATGTAAAGATTTATCAATATAATATATAGGTTTTAGAATTCTTTTGGTAAAATAAAAATTTGACTTTGCTTTTTGGTTGAAACTATGTGACCAACAAATGATTGTATCGTTATTAATAATTAAATTTGTAATGTTGATAAAGCTTAATCGTAAGTCTGATAATTGAAAAGGATTTAAAATTATATACTAAACATGTCAGTTTGTCTAAAGGTATGCAAATATTATTTTGGATGTGATTTCTATTTTTTAAGTTTATTTTATTTTGCAGGAACTCTACAGTGGCTATTTTAAAAAGCCTTATATAATCTGAAATCTAATTCTAAAAACTAAATATACAAATTTTTTAGGATTTAATTTTGACTATCGTGTTCTTAAAACTAACTCTCTCAAATGAAGATAAAAAATCATGACACGTCATCACATATATATGTTCTTTCTTTGACACCTCATCACATTATGCGTAATGCGAAATAGAATTGTAAATATTTTAAGTGTCTCTAAAGGCCTCCAATATTATTTTGGATTGGGTCATTATTTCTTGATAAGTCAATTACCATATCAATAACTCTTATATAATTAAAAAAACTAATTCTAAACCTTCTGAAACTTTAACTTATTGTGGCTTAAATTTAACTATTGTATTCTTAAAACTATTATTTGATACGAATATACAAATTCATATATCTAAAAATGAAAATAACATATTAAATTTAGAAGAGAAAAAAAGAACGTTACATTACTTCAGTCGATGTAAAAATTTATCAATATAATATATAGCTTTAGAATCCTATTAGTAAATAAAAAACAAATTGACTTTTTTTTGTTGAGACCACGCGACCAACAAATAATTGTATCGTGATTACTAATTAAATTTGCAATGTTGATAAACCTTATTCGTAAATCAGATTATGTAAGGCTTCCTAATATAACCATCATATGGTTCCTGCAAGATAAAATAAAATTAAAAAATAAATCACATCCAAAATAATATTTGCATACCTTTAGACAAACTGACATGTTTAGTATTTAAAATTATATACTTATATAATTAAAAATTTAATTCTAAACCTTCTGAAACTCTAACTAATAAAAGAATTAACTTATGAGCCCTTATATAATTGAAAAACTAATTTTAGACCTTCAAAAACTCTAATTAATAAATGAATTAACTTATTAGGACTTGATTATTGTATTCTTGAAATTACTCTCTGATATGAATATAAAAATTCATATATCTAAAAAACGAAAATAAAATATTAAATTTGAAAGAAAAAAAAAAAATATAATGTTACATTACCGCAATCCATGTAAAGATTTATCAATACAATATATAACTTTTAGAATTCTTTTCGTAAAATAAAAAATTAACTTTATTTTTGGATGAGACAACACGACCAACAAGTGATTGTATCATTATTACTAATTAAATTTATAATGTTGATAATGTTTATGCGTATATTTGATAATTGAAAAGGATTTAAAATTATATAGTAAATGATATAGCTAAAAATATCCCTCCAGTCTACGGGCGACACGTGGCGGTTATGACGCGTGACCCGTACTGACTCACTACTGATATGGCACTTACCATATCAGTCATCAGACATAATCCTAAAAAGACTCTGATTCTATCAGCTCAGATTGACATAAGGATCTTCTAAGATCCTAATTGGATTCTGATTAGAGTTGGTCAAAGCTCAGTCTTACTAGGATTCCTCCTCCTACCACTATATAAAGGGGTCATGCCCCTCAGGTAAACCTAAGCTCACACATATACACATTATGTCTTTATTGCTTCTCAGAGTTCTACATTGTTAGCCATCTCTGACTTAAGCATCGGAGCGTTCCCCCGCCGGAACCCCACCCGGCGGTCACTCCGTGTTCTCTTTTGCAGGCCTGATTTCTGGTGTGGTTCCCGATCCAGTTTTTAGCTGCAACAGATTGGCGCCATCCGTGGGACACTACAGGGAACATGGCCAATCATACTTCTTCTTCAGACTCTTCACAAAGTCATTCTCAGAACCATCGTGCGCGAACTAGCAGCTCTCGTCGACCAGGTCATTCTCATGACCAACGCTCGACCCCTTTGCGTCGTCGTCGCACCAGTTCTTCTGAAGATAATTACGTCAACGTAACATCTACTACTCCCGAATCAGAAACTAGACCTCGGAGAAACCAATCTCCAACGTCTACTCTGAAAAACGGTGACCTTCGCCATCGCCTGAACCGTCAGCTATTCAAAACACCACATGACAACCTTACCAAGGAAATCCATGAACTGAAGGATGTTGTAAACACTCTTCAGCGAAAGCTTGACATGGCAGTGGCTCCGCAGTCCACTCACCATTCTCATCTTGACCCTAACGACCTTCGTCTTCGTCTCACCTCCAGATCAAGCTACGGCCGCAAATACAGATCAACGGCTGATCCAACTTATGATCCCAGAGAAAAGAGCGGAGATCATATGACCAGGAGTGGATCATGCTATCGACGGGATCCATCAGTCGAAGGCAGTACCAACTCCTCTCACAGACAAGTCACCAGAGCTGAAACCCCTCGAAGATCTGTCCACAGAAAGAAGACGCCTGAGTTTCGTTCCCAAGAACGAGACTCCTGGAAGACGGTGCCTAGATATCACTCTCCAGAACGATCTCTCCCAAGGGAAGAATCTGGATATCCGTTATCCAAAACCATTGAAAAAGCAAAGTTACCCCCCAACTTCCGAATGCCTCAGTGTGACCTCTACGACGGGACTGGAGATCCGGGTGAACATGTTTATCAGTTTCAAACAAACATGTTACTCCTCCAAGTTTCAGATGCTGTCATGTGCAGAGCCTTTCCTACCACTTTGAGGAAGGCTGCACATGCATGGTTCAAATCTCTGCAACCAAGATCCATCTACTCCTTCAGCCAATTATCGGATCTCTTTCAAAAACACTTTGTAAGCAGTCGCTCCCGAAGAAAGAACTCGGCGAGTCTGTTAAACATTGTGCAAGAGAAAAACGAATCCCTGGCGTGCTTCCTCGGGCGATTCAACGCAGCTACTCTGGAAATCGATAACTTAGACGAGTCCGTGAAGTATACTGCATTCCTCCGAGGCCTTCGACCCACATCCAAGTTCGCATTCTCTGTGAACAAAAGTCCTCCAGGTAACATGAAAGCCCTTCTCGAGAAGGCTAACAAATATATTCAAGCTGAAGAATACTTGGAGACACACAGAGAACGACGTGGAGAAGAAAGGGAAGAAAAGAAGAAACGATCTCAAGAGGTAACTCCCCAGTCAGCAAAACGTTCTAAGCGCGATGAGCGGCGTCCGAAAGAGCCGTTTGCTTGGGAAAATCTGACACCCCTCACTGCAAAACCATCACAGATTCTTCACGAGATCAAAGATAACAAGGCTCTCCAGTGGCCAGACAAACTACAATCCCGACCGAATAAACGGAACAAAGATTTATGGTGTCACTTTCACAATGATCATGGCCACACAACTAACAATTGCGGGTCGCTTAAATGAGCAGTTGAGGCCCTTATCGGGTGTGGCCAGTTGAGAAAGTTTGTAGCTCCTAGAGAAGGAAGACAACAGACGCCTCCGGCCATGGAAGAAAGAGAAGATCGGGAAGAGAATGCGGGTACAATCAACACTATATCTGGAGGATTAGCCGCAGGAGGTTCATCAGGACAAGCTCGAAAAGCATACGCCAGAGAAGTGTACATAACGAGTCAGCCCCCAAATAAGAAACTGAAGATGGTACCCGTAGCGACGATCACCTTTTCTGATGAAGATTCAAAGGATATAAAAACTCCTCATGATGATCCATTAGTCATCACCATTAAGGCTGGGAACTTTGATGTAAAGCGTGTCCTGATTGATAACGGAAGTTCCGCAGAAGTCTTATTTTACGATGCATTCAAGAAGATGAACATTCCAACGGACCGTCTCCGAAAGATGGATACACCGTTGTATGGATTCTCCAATCATCCAGTTGAGGTTGAAGGTATTATCGCACTCACAGTTACGATTGGCACACCTCCGGCACAAGCCAACTTCATGCTTGATTTTGTGGTGGTAAAGGTCCCCTCAGCATACAACGCCATATTGGGACGACCAGCACTCAATCAACTACAGGCTGTAGTGTCAACCTATCACCTCAAGATGAAGTTCCCCACGGAACACGGGATTGGAGAGGTGAAAGGAGACCAGACTACAGCTCGTCAGTGTTATGTCACTTCGTGCCGACCAAAGAAGGCAAAGAAATTGGACTCCGAGGAAATCTTGATCTGATAGAAAAGGTTCGAACTCAAGCCCATGAACGATCAGTTGTTCTAAAAATAACGTGTCGCGCAGTAGCATCTTGCCCCGAGGCAAGACACTTCTTTTTCGGGGGAATAAGGGGCTCAAACCTTATCAAAACCCCAATCTCTTAGAAATTGGGGTTAGAAGATTTTTTCGAATAAATGGGTTGTCAAGCAATCCAATGTAAACTTGGTTTTTGCTCGAGCAATAAAGTTATTTTTCTCAGCATTGTTGTAATGTAAGCTTAGCCAAAACACTCTGTCCGAACAGAGTGATGTCCGAACACTCTGCCCGAACAGAGTGATCAACGTAGCCAAAACATTCTGTCCGAACAGAGTGATGGCCGAACACTCTGCCCGAGCAGAGCGATCAACTTAGCCAAAACACTCTGTCCGAACAGAGTGATGGCCGAACACTCTGCCCAAACAGAGTGATAAACTTAGCCAAAACATTCTGTCCGAACAGAGTGATGGCCGAACACTCTGCCCGAACAGAGTGATCAACGTAGCCAAAACATTCTGTCCGAACAGAGTGATGGCCGAACACTCTGCCCGAACAGAGTGACAAACGTAGCCAAAACATTCTGTCCGAACAGAGTGATGGCCGAACACTCTGCCCGAACAGAGTGATAAACGTAGCCAAAACATTCTGTCCGAACAGAGTGATGGCCGAACACTCTGCCCGAACAGAGTGATAAACGTAGCCAAAACATTCTGTCCGAACAGAGTGATGGCCGAACACTCTTGGGTTTTATAAAAATACAAGAGTAGGCCAAACGGATTAGCTACAGATCTAAGTCCGTGAAGAAACAAAAGTTAATGGGGGCACCGTCACTCCACAAAAGCTTTTGCTTCTTCGAAATTTAGGCCGAGCGAGGGTGCTCGACTTCTTTGCCAACTCTTTAAGTGACAAATAAAGAGTTAGAGTCAAAGTAAAAACAAATAACGCTGTGTGAATGGTAGAATAAACCATAAAAAACACATAGTGAACAAAGTACCATCAATAGAACAAAAGATAGAGTACATACAATGCCCTTAAAAGGGCATCAAAATACTCAGTCTAAAAAGAAATAAAGAGCCTACAAGATGAAGACTAGATCTAAGGCTTGGAGGCAACGTCCGGAGGACCGTCCTTTGGAGGATGAGTTCATACGTGGAAATTGAAACCAACTTTCTGTCCGAGCAGAATGTTGGCCGAGCACTCCGCCCAAGTAGAGAACCAACTTCATACCCTTTGTGCTCGGATGAAGCATAAAGGAACCGAAGCATCATGCCCGAACAGATTGGGAATAAACCCGTTGAGCTCGGACAAGCCATGTCCGAGCAGAATGATCGCCGAACTCGTCGCCCGTGCAGACATCTTAACTCCATTTCCTTTGTGCTCTGAAGAGCCCGTGGGTAAAACTCTACGGAGTTTGACTAAAGAAAGTTCTCGAGTGGAGGTCAAAGGAATTTTTTATAAGTAGAGCTTCCAACTGAAGTCTTTTGGAGGAAAGGAGGTTTTCTATGGATAGAGCTCGAAAAACTATCCGAAATAAAAAAAAAATTCACCTCAATCGGATATCCGAGCAAAAAGTTATGAACTTTTCAAGTTCTCAAGTGATAGTACAAGTTTATTTTCTGCGCGGATTTGACAAACATGGCCGAGCAGCCCAATGGCATTTGGTTCCTCTTCCGCGCGCGAGGTCAAGGGTTCGAATCTGCTCGGCCACATGAGCAATAAGGATTCCTTTACTTTTTAAACAAGGAGTTCATTACAGATTGGGCCTCTCCACCATCAGGCCCAAATCCGCGCAGCAAGGCCGCACAGCATGTCCGAGCAGATCTTGGTCCGAGCCCAACGACCGAGCAGGGAAAAATGTTGGGGCTTCTCAGCTCGGACCATAGTCCGAGCAGAACATGGTCCGAGCAGAATGATCCGAACAGGCCCATAGTCCGAGCAGAACATGGTCCGAGCAGAAAGATCCGAACAGGCCCATAGTCCGAGCAGAACATGGTCCGAGCAGAATGATCCGAACAGGCCCATAATCCGAGCAGAACATGGTCCGAACAGAAAGATCCGAACAGGCCCATAATCCGAGCAGAACATGGTCCGAGCAGAAAGATCCGAACAGGCCCATAGTCCGAACAGAACATGGTCCGAACAGAATCATATCCGAACAGAAATTTGCCCGAACAGATTCATGTCCGAACAGAATCTCGTCCGAGCAGAATACTCTTTGAAAATTTGAAATTTTGACAAACAGATTTAATTCTGTTTTTGGCATATTTCGCTATCACCGGTGGAAAAAGTGTGCTTCCACCCGCTTCATTAACGCTGGTAAAAGCAGGGGGCATATGATATAGCTAAAAATATCCCTCCAATCTACGGGCGACACGTGGCGGTTATGACGCGTGACCCGTACTGACTCACTACTGATATGGCACTTACCATATCAGTCATCAGACATAATCCTAAAAAGACTCTGATTCTATCAGCTCAGATTGACATAAGGATCTTCTAAGATCCTAATTGGATTCTGATTAGAGTTGGTCAAAGCTCAGTCTTACTAGGATTCCTCCTCCTACCACTATATAAAGGGGTCATGCCCCTCAGGTAAACCTAAGCTCACACATATACACATTGTGTCTTTATTGCTTCTCAGAGTTCTACATTGTTAGCCATCTCTGACTTAAGCATCAGAGCATTCTCCCGCCGGAACCCCACCTGGCGGTCACTTCGTGTTCTCTTTTGCAGGCCTAATTTTTGGTGTAGTTTTCGATCCAGTTTTTAGCCGCAACAGTAAACATGTCAGTTTGTCTAAAGGTATGCAAGTATTTTTTTGGACGTGATTTCTATTTTTAAGTTTATTTTATTTTGCAGGAATTCAATGATCGCTATATTAAAAAGCCTTATATAATTTGAAAACTAATTCTAAAACTCTAAATGTACTAATTTTTTAGGATTTGATTTTAACTATCGTTAAAACTAACTTTCTCATATGAAGATAAAAAATCATGTATCTATAAAATAAAATACCATATGAGATTTAAAACAATTAAATTATGTTACATATAATATAAGGTTATTATAGTTCAATAAATGTATATATATATATATTGTTCCCAACCAATTCTAGTCGTACTCAAAGGCTCACTAGGGTCTCATTTTGCACGACTCGTCCGCACAATCAAAAGTTAATTTTCAACGCTTCTAATCGGTCAAAGCGTGCACGCACAAGTCACGTGCACTTCCCACTTTCGTTACGTGATTTCGTTACTAAAGAAGTCATCTTTGAGCGACGCCTTATGACGCTTAGACCATCTCATGTCGCACGTCGCCCGTCGACGCGCCATGGCACTTACCCAAGGAGGTTGGCCTTGGCCTCCCCTTTGGGGTCGGCCTCGGCCTTGGCCTTCCCCTTCGGGTCGGCCTCAGCCTCGAGGTTGGTCTTGGCCTTCCCCCAAGGGTTGGCCTTTGGCCTCTATCCTTAGCACCTTCACTACTCTTCAAGGGACCATACAACCGCCGTCGCCCGTCGTCCGGAGATCATCTCCTCGACCCCTATCGCCCGGACGTCATCTCCGCGACCCCCGTCGCCCGTCGTCTGGACGTCATCTCCGCGACCCCCGTCGTCCGTCGTCCGGACGTCAACTCTGCGACTCCCGTCGCTCGCGCGCTGTCTCTGTGACCTTCGTCACCCGCGTCCGCGCAACAACTTTGCGACTCCCGTCACCCGCGCCCCAACTCGGCGACTCCCGTTGTCCGCACCAGCGGTCGTGCGTGCCCACGACAGCTCCGCAACTCCTGTCGCCAGTGCCCACATGTCGTCTCCGCGACCTTCGTCGCCTGCGTCCGCACAACAGCTGAGCGACTCCGATCGCCCGCACGCCGTCTTCACGACTCCTGTCGCCCGAGTCCGCACGATAGCTCTGCGACTCCGGTCACCCGTGCGCCGTCTTCGCGACCCTTGTCGCCGGTGCCCGCGCACCATACCATACACACTTCATCGCGCCTATGCGCCACAATCATGTTACATGCCCCCTGGGCATCACACTCATTCACCAAACCATGCGCACCTTGCCTTGGTCGTGGAACATGCTTCGACCCACTCTCCGGAGTGCGCAACATCCCGCGAGGATAGACGACTCCTCTGGGACACTATCTCTGCCAGAGAGCTTTTCAAATCCCCTTCCGCTAGGTAGACGGCTCCTCCGGGATGCTACCTTGACGCGCTCCGAGTGCTCCGGCACAAGGACTCACCCGCGGGGATAGGCGACTCCTCCGGGACACTATCTCCGCCATGGAGCTTTTCAACTCCCCTTCTGCGAGGTAGACGGCTCCTCCGGGATACTACATCGGCCTCTCAGGTAGACGACTCTTCCAGGATGCTACCTTGAGGCGCTCTGAGTGCTCCGGCACAAGGACTCACCCGTGGGGATAGGGAACTCCTCCGGGACACTATCTCCGCCAGGGAGCTCTAAGTGCTCCGGCACGAAGACTCCCCTTCTGCCAGGTAGACGGCTCTTTCGGGATGCTACCTTGGCCCGCTAGGTAGACAGCTCATCCGGGATGCTACCTCGGCCTGCGGGATAGACGACTCCTCCGGGACACTATCTCCGCTAGGGTGTATGCGTGACTGGCCTACGTACTCCGGCACTGGGGGCTTCATCAGCACCCCTAGGGACTATGACCTCGGGTCACTCCGAGACAAGAGTAGGTTTCCAGAGGGCATCGCGCGTAGTCCCCCTAGCAGTTGGGCGTCGGTCTTCCCTACCACTGCCAGGCCTGTGGGACTCTCCAAGGGCTTGGATTGGTGGCAAGATCAATGGGGTTCTCTGGCCACACTGGCGTTGTGGGAGCCAGTCTTTCTAGATAGACCGAGCGACGCTGTGCGATGCATGCCGAGTTAATATGCGATCCGACAGTCCGTGGAGCATCGACACCTATGGACGCCTCGGTGACGTGTCACTCCTGGGGAGTGCCACGTGTCGGCTAATGACATCATCATCTCAACCTCTATAAATAGGGGTCTTGAGAATTCATTCGGATTGGAACTCTCATATTTTCACTTTCTCACTCTAGAATCCTAGAGAGAGAAACATACAGGACCCTGACTCTGGACCTAAGCATCAGACTGTGACTGTCGTCGTGTATTCACCCTGCCCCATCGTCCTCGCAGCACTGTCACCCTCAGGCTTTGTCTGGGAAGCTCTTGGTCTCTGGCCTTGCTCCACCCTTGCTATGTCCCACATCAACACATTTGACATCTGACTCGGACTGCATTCCTTGTGGCACCTCCACGTTGACTGCGAACCCACTTTCTGTGGCATCATTTTGGCAACTCTGCTGGGCAGGTGAGCATCGCAGTGCAGTTCGTTCCTTGCCTGAGACACCCAAGCAACCATGCCTCAGCAACGCAGAACTACCAGGACTACCGGCCAATGCCTCAACCCAGCCATCCACGATGAACATCACCCAAGGACCAAGAAGAAAGTAGCCACAACCAACTCTAGCCTCTCCCCGGGATGGATGCTCTTAATGTGGCCACGATCGTTGATGCCACAATCCAACACCTTACTCATACCATCACCGAACTCCAAGACTTTCAATCCTCTCTCATGGCTGTCATCTTAGAAATGCAAAAATCAATCTAAGTCTTGACTTCACAGTCACCGACTTCTTAAGGCCTTAGAGCTCCCCACCCTGTACCCGCTGCTCACCATGTATTATCCCAAGCTCTAGGGTTGGCCCTTCTTGCTCAGATACAACCTTTAGGGCCTGGGCTAGTGCTGGACACTGCTCAAGTCCCAGTGTTGCGACCACTGTTGCCTTGGTCCTCCGGGCCCTCGACAGTAGGACTCGCGGTACCTCGGCCCCCGGCGCCACGTCTTATACTTGCTTGAAGTACTTTGGGGACTCACGAATCAATCGAGATGGAGCCTGACCCGAACATAACCAACCGAAACCTAAACACAAGTCATTCCCCCTGCTTACCCCAGTCGACCCTTCCTGACGACCAGCCTCTAGCCGATGACACTACGCATATGCAAACCATACTTCAATAAGTTGTTCCCCACCGCCGACCCCTCTCTACCATCGTCATCCCCTCGATGCCTCAGGTTGCACCATCTGGGGGCTCTGGTGCCTGGATCATCCGATAGGGCACAAACCCTCACATGCGTCGTACGTCACCAAGCATGACTTTGATGCCCTTCTTCACCGTCTCAAGCAGTCATCCTTACCACACTCCCCCTCTAAGCTGTCAGGCCATGCTCCCTACTCTGGCAGCCTTGCTACCAAGCCCTACCTTGTCAAGTACAAGCAACCACCCTTCACCTTATTCAACGGCAAAGAGAGCAACGCCCGCGAGCACCTCACCTATTTTGCTGGCTCCCTAGAGCACTACGGGGAGGACGACACTTTGAAGCTTCAGAAATTTCACAAGTCCCTGACTGGCCTCGCCTACTCTTGGTATCATCAAATTCATGACGGTACTATCCACTCCTGGTTTGACATGGTTCAGCTCTTCCTTGAAAAGTTTCACTATGAGACGGAGCGTGTGACCATCGTTGACACTACCTGAATCCGCCAGAACCCCGGGGAAGACCTCAACACCTATGTTACACGATTTTATCACAAGTGCTTGGAGTGCACTGACTTCAGCAAGGATGAAACCCTTGTACCCATTTGCATCAAGAACAGGAAAAACACCTACAGGGTCTACCTTGAAAACCTTCAGCTTCGGACCTGAGGACATCTCAAAGAAGCTGCGCGACGCACATATGACTCGGTCGGCCCGTCAAAGACCCCAAAGCCCCAAACTCATATTGCCCTGGCCGCGACGACGGAAGTAGTCAGTAATGACGACAATAATCGCAAGTACCAATCTCAAGGAAGGGATGGGCACCATGACAAGAGAAGGCAACCGACGCCTGCCCCAGAATACCCATGCAACTTGAAGACTGTCAGAACTCTCCTCGAGACTTAGATCGACGACAATGCCATAACCCTGCCCGACGCTGACACTGAACCTACCCCGGAAGACTTAGCCCATTCCAACTACTGCCCCTATCATCGGAAGGTCGGTCACGGCCTCAAGTGGTGCAGGGGCCTCAAGTTTGCCTTTGTTGACAAGATTACGTCTAGAGAGCTCAAACTCTGAGTGCGGGACATGTGAACCAACGGCCCCAGCCCTAGCATGCCTTAGTGCTTTTTTCCACACTTGTATTTTTTTCTTTCATTTTGCAAGTTTCCATGTACGTTATCCCCATGTACCACGGCATGTTGCCTATCTTTGTTATCAATAAAGTTACATTTTCCAGACTTAGAAATTTTCAAGCTACATTACTCTTGCACAAGTCTACTGACACCACACTTGATGCCATCACCCACTCCCTTGGGGGCTTCGCCACTTCCCAACCCCCCATCCGCCTCACATTGCAATGACTTGGTAGGTGGTGCGCGGGGTAGCTTGAGCCACACTATCGAAGTCTCGACTTGGTCAGCCAACATGCCCCCAGGTCTCGCGAACGCCCTTGCCAGGTATGCATGCAGCACGTCTCGCCGACCTTTCTCACCTCAACCTCTCGTCATTACGGTCGCACCATCACCCTTCATCTTTTTTTAACACTTAAAAAAAAATCATTTTTAACGTCGGGTCACCACCCCCAGCGGCCTCCCTCATCACCATTGCCCGAGCTAAAAAAAATCAAAAAATAAAAAAATTTCAAAATTCAAAAGAAAACCCATTTGGTAGAACTCTACCAGCATAAAAGATCTAAACTTTTGAAAAGTTATGTCTCTCTACAATGAGTTAGCGCCGAGAAACAACTCCGACCAACTCCCCTACTCCTGCGCTTCCCCTCCCCCCTGGTCGGTGATGGATCTCTGCCAGCTAATCTCCCGAGCATGTCTCCCATTCTTAGTCCTCCAAGACCAGATCCTCCGCCTGACCCTTGTTTAATGGGTAAATTCTGGACCTCTCCTGTAGAAGATGAGGAGGAAGAGGAAATGGAAGTTCTTGAAATAGAAACAGAATATACTGCAAACTCCAAGTACTTGTTAAAATCCGTCAGCACCAACACAACAACCAACTCAACACGACTTAATGGTGGTGAGAAAAATTCAAAGAAAGTGAAGAAGGCACACCAAATTCACTACATTGATGAGGGCCCTAGTCAACAAAAGAAGGATATAAATATGGAAAAAGCAGACGATACCCAGTCAAAGAGCAAGCCTGCCATAACCCCAGCAGGTACTTTTAATCCAGAATTCGTATCCATGGTTGAAGACTCCCACTCCCAGAAAACAGCCAGAGAAGCGGTCCCCTCCTCAGCCCCACCACCACAAACTGTCGAAGTCACAAAAGTTAAATCTTATAGAGATGCTGTCTATAAAAGAGAGGAGAACAAAGCGGTGTATTTCGTTGATGAAATGGAAGATCTACAAATTGAAGAAGACATATGCCTTACAAACAAATCGAATAGCTCTGAGAATGAAACCATACCCGAGATTACTCTCCCAAATTCTCTCATCCAAGCCATCAGAGCACAATGGCAGGACTGCATTATCATAAAATTGCTGGGGAAAACCATTGTATATCGTGCTTTATCTACTAGATTGAAATCGATCTGGGATTTACAGGGGGATTTCGAAATAATTGATCTTGATGATGGTTTTTTCCTAATCAAATTTGATCTCCAACAGGACGCGACGCAAGCCTTGAATGGAGGACCTTGGATAATCCTAAACCACTACCTCACCGTGCGCAAATGGGAACCCAATTTCAAACCGTCCGAAGCAATTGAAACCGCAAAAGCAGTTTGGATTCGTCTCCCGGAATTGCCTATTGAGTACTATAGTGAATGCGTTCTAAAGCGAATTGCTTATAAATTTGGAAGACCCATCAAGGTTGATTTCAACACTGCCACATCCATAAGAGGGAAGTACGCCCGCATTTGTGTAGAAATTGATCTCTCAAAACCGTTAACACCAGCATACATCCTAGCTGGCAAAGAATACAAGGTAGAATATGAATTTCTACCTCAGATTTGCTTTGCTTGTGGACGTGTGGGTCACCGGAAAGAAACATGCAACCACCGGCCGAAAAACAAGCTCCCGGAACACACTTCCCTAAACTTAGCTCCCCTGACACAAACCAACGGCTATCTTCTGCAGAACAACGGAAACAATGGCAGTATCCCAAACAGGGTGAAAGAGACAGATGAAAGAACAGGCCATAGTCAACAGAAACCCAACTATGGATCTTGGATGCTGGTTAAGAGGAAACCTCAGAGGCCCAATCTAGCGTTTCAAAGAAAATACACAGAAAACTCCTCGCACGGGCTGAGGAGAAGCCTGGCAGAACCAAAACAGGGGCCCAATAACTCCAATAACCGATTTGGGGCCCTAATAGATGAAGACAACATTCAAGGCCCAAAAGAACCAAACCCAAGCGAGAACCTACAACAGGCAGGCCAGCAATCCATGACCCTTTTGCAAGCCAAAACAGGTCAGCCCCTCCAAGCCCATTCTTTTTCTGTAGACAAGGTTACAAGCCCGATTCATATTCCCCTAGTCCAGATACAGAACCCTCAGTTAACCTTTGAACAAACTAGCCCTAACCACAATTCTAGCCAGTCTACTCCCTGCCCTGCGCAGCCCCAAACCTCAACGATTCCCCAGCTCCCTGTGACGGCTCGCACTTCCTGCCCGTCGAAAATCTCGAACAAGATCCTTCCAAATCTGTCACCTTCAAATCTTAACACACTACCTGATCTGAGCCCTCTTGAAAAACCCCCATCTTGAAATTGATATAAATCTGAAATCTCACTTTCCTAGGGGAGGAGATGAAAGAGCAGATAGGAGGAGATTTGACAATGCCCGGCGTAACACTAACAACACTTGAAATATTCAGAATAATTCTGAGACCCGGTCTGTGGAACGAAGCAGAAGCCCTGTTAGAAACAAGAATGTTAACCGTGAAGCTTCCCATCATCGGTTTGGAGAGGATGAAAAGAATTCAGAAAGGTAATTTTTCTGCTCTGCTTAGAAGAGAAACTTCACAAACCTTTGATGGCAGCTTTGATATGGAATACCAGAGGTACTGGAAACAGAGCTTTCAAGAACAATTTTTGACAGCTCTTTCAACAGTCCAAGCCGAATTTGGTGGCCCTCATGGAAACAAAAGTGCAATTCCAATCCATGGGGAATTTCTTCGAGAACCTCGGTCTAACTATGTCCAGTACGATTGACCCTAATGGTCGCGTGGGGGGAATTTGGGTGATTTGGAATCCGCTTGAAGTCACGGCCACTGCCCTCCAAATGCACAGTCAGGTGATTCATGTATAAGTAAAGAAAAATAATTTTGAGAATTGGATCTTCTCTGCAGTTTATGGTAGCCCGAATATAGATAACAGGGCTGAGTTATGGGAAAATCTATCCGAATTTGTTGAAGACTTTCAGCTTCCTTGGGTGGTTGCGGGTGACTTCAACGACTATGCGGGTCCTTCAGAAAGACAGAGTTACACCCCCTTCACTGACTCACGAAGATGTCAGCGTTTTAACAACAATCTCAACATCTGCGGGCTTATGGATTTGGGAAGTCGGGGACCCAGATTGACATGGGATAATGGAAGACAGGGCTTGGCCAACACCAAGGAGCGCCTCGATCGGGTGGTGGCCAACAGCGATTGGAGAATTCAATTCCCTGAGGCAACCGTCACTAATCTACCGCGTATGTATTCTGACCATTGTCCTTTAATTCTGCATATTAATGACATTGATAAACTGAAAACTTGCAATAGACCTTTTAGACTAGAAGCCATGTGGTTAGAACATGATAGCTTTAAAGCCATTGTTGAACAAGCCTGGGCTAATAACACACCTTTAAACCCTGCTAAAAATAAATTCCGTCCTTTAGCTGCTAAATGGAATCAAGAAATATTTGGAAACCTTTTTAAAAAGAAAAGGCGCATTCTGGGCAGAATTAATGGTATCCAGTCTGCTCTATCTGATCATTTTAGCTCCAACCTGGAGAAACTTGATAGAGAATTGAAAAAAGAATACAACAATATTCTTAATCAAGAAGAAACTTTCTGGTTCCAAAAATCCAGGGCTCAAGCCATCACTCTTGGTGAAAGAAACACTAAATTCTTTCACGTTACTACCCTGAAAAGAAGGAAAAGAAACAAAATCGAAGGCCTTAAAAATTGTAATAATATCTGGACTGATGACCCTGAGGAACTGAAGAACATCATCATTAACAACTTCCAAAACCTTTTCACCGATGATGAACCTGTTAAACAATACCCCAGCTGGTCCAATAATGCTTATCTTGATACTGAGAATCAAATTTTCCTCACCAAAGCTGTTGAAGCTACTGAAATAAAAAAAGCTACCTTCGAAATCAAGGGTAATAAGGCCCCGGGACCGGATGGGATCCCTTCCCTCCTTTATCATAAATTTTGGGAAATTATAGGTCCCTCTACTTGTCAATATGTTAAAGATTGCTTCCTAAATAAATACCTACCTCCTGAGGACAAAACTGTCCTTGTTGCCCTCATTCCCAAAATCGACCTCCCTGAAAAAATCACTCAGTTCAGACCTATTAGTCTTTTCAATGTGAACTATAAAATCATTACCAAAATTATTGTTAACAGAATCCGCCCCATCCTTGGAAATCTCATAGGTCCTTTCCAAAGTAGCTTTCTCCCTGGTAGACATACTGTTGACAATATTTGCATCACCCAGGAAATCATCCACTCTCTCAAATCCAAAAAGGGCAAACAAGGGGGTATGATATGGAAAATTGACCTTGAAAAAGCTTACGATAAAATAAAATGGGAATTTATAAAACACACTCTCCATGAATTTAAATTCCCCCAGAATCTCATTGATTTGATCATGGATTGTGTGATGGGTAATCACATGTCTTTCCTTTGGAATGGAGAAACCACAAACCATATTAAACCTGGAAGAGGCATTAGACAAGGAGACCCCCTTTCCCCCTATTTATTTGTCCTATGCATGGAAAGACTCTCTAACCTCATATGTATGAAAACTGAGTCAAAAAAATGGACTGGTTTACGTGTTTCTAAAACTGGCCCTTCCATTTCCCATTTATTTTATGCCGATGATCTTATGCTTTTTGCTACTGCTACTAAGAGAAATTGTAAGCATATGCTAGAGGTTCTCAATATTTTCTGTGAAGAAGCTGGCCAAAAGATTAATTATATCAAATCCAAGATGTTTATCTCTGAAAATATTCCTAGACATGAAGCTTGTGCCCTAAGCAGCATGAATGGTATTCCCATTACTAAAAACTTAGGTATGTACCTTGGAATCCCTCTAATACACAAAAGACTCTCAGAACACAATTTTTCCCACATTATTGAGAGAGTTCAAACCAAACTTGCTGGATGGAAGACCAAATTGCTATCTCAAAGTGGTAGAGTCACCTTGGTTCAAGCTGTTACTGCTTCCCTACCGATATACACCATGCAAACCAATCCCCTACCCATGAGTATTTGCAATAAATTGGATAAACTGAATAGAGAATTTATATGGGGGGACACTAGCAATGCCAAAAGAATCCACCTTATTAACTGGGACACTGTTTGCAGACCTAAACATTTGGGTGGATTGGGCATTCGAAAAGCTAAAGATAATAATATTTCCATGCTATCTAAACTCGGATGGAGTATCATAAAAGGTGAAAGAAAACTTTGGGTGGATGTGATAAGAGATAAATACAAAGCACCTAATAATACGAGATTATGGGAAAAAAAACATAAGATTTCAGGTGTTTGGAAAGGAATCCTAAGCGCGAAAGAAACTCTGATTAAAGGTACCAAGTGGATTGTTGGTGATGGTTCCAAAATCTCCCTTTGGAATGATTGGTGGTGTGGTAACAAACCCTTTAATACAGATAGTTTGACAGGGAATCCTAACATGAAAGTCAGTTATATTATAGCAGACAAAATTTGGAACATCACTGAGATCGAGAATGCTCTATCTACCTCTGAGAAATCTGAGCTAATCAACACCCCTTTAGCTAAACTAAGTGACTTCCAAGATACCCCTTGCTGGGGTCTCTCAGGGAATGGAAACTTCTCTACTAAAGCTGCCTTTACCATTATTTCCTCCCATAACCCCCAGCTGCCCCCTCCAGCCTTCAATATATGGAGTAAAGTTTGGAAAATGCCCATACCCCAAAAATTAAAAGGCTTCATTTGGACTGCCCTACACAATAGACTTCCCACGAATTCCCTTAGGAAAATACGTGGTATGACAGACATTAATCTCTGCCCTAGATGCCATAGGTACGAGGAAACCACTTTACATGTGATATGGAGTTGTAATTATGCTAGTGAAATCTGGTCCACAATTCTTGATAACAAGCATATCCACCAACTTCAAAATCTGGATGTGCTTACTTGGTTCTGGAAAGGGGTTAACATAAAAGACATTCTATTTAATGAATACCCCTGGGACATCTTATTTGTTTCTATTATGTGGACTAATTGGAAGTGCAGGAACAAGACTGTTTTGATAACGAACACCCAGCGTTGGTGGCAGCCTTATACCTCAGCAAACATTTGGCAAGGGAAGTTTCAGTGGCCTTTCACCTATGTTACACTAAGCAGAACATGAAAATTACTAAGCTAATCAAATGGCTCTTCCCAGATGTAGGTTTCATTAAAGTCAACACTGATGGAGCAGCCAAAGGTAATCCTGGAAAGAGCGGCTATGGAGGAGTAATTAGAGATGATGAAGGGAAATGGCTGGAGGGTTTCTATGATTACACAGACCAAAACACCAGCCAACCAGCAAAAATCTGGGGAATACATAGAGGTCTTATTACAATAAAAGAAATGAAATGGCTGAGAACAATGATAGAAACGGACTCTACATCTGCAATTCAGCTGATAAAGAAAGACGACACCCAGAACCATCCCCTGCGAGCGATGGTGGAAGACTGCCGAAAGATCATTACTGAGATGGGAAGCGCTCTGATTCACACCATGCGAGAAGGCAACCAATGTGCGAATTATTTGGCTAACATAGGTGTTGAACAAGCTGTCCAATATGTTTGCATCAGGGATATACCTAGTGATTTAAATAGCCTCATGTTGGCTGATATGTGTGGAGTGGCATTCGAGAGGCCCTCCCATTAGTTTTGTTCATGTTTCTTTTCCTTTGTACCAAAAAAAAGAAGAACTCTACCAGCGAGACAGGATCGACCTGCGTACCCCCTTTCTCTCCCTCTGTCCACACCCAAATGCCTGACCTGTAACCCGACCCGCGACCCACCAAAACCCTATTTTTTCCATAACCATAATTTCCTTAATCTCTTTCTCCCTCCTTCACACAGCAGCCCTCATTAGCGCCACCGCACTTGGGCCTCGACCTTCTGCTGCGCCACTCCTCGGCCGGCGTTGCCCCCCTCATTGGCAACCACCTCCCATCTCCCTCTCTTCACCCCCCCCCGCCCATCGCCCACCCACGACAGCCCCGCCGCCCCCTTCTTCCCTTATCTTTCTTCTCCTACCTTCCCCTTCCCCCGCACCCCCTGGCCTCAGCCCCCTCCCACATCCCCCCTCGGCCTCGACTATTCCCCTCATCCCTCTTCCCCCTCAGCCTCGCGCCGCCACCCGCCGCCCCTATTCCCCCTTCTTCTCCTTCCTCCCCCTATCCCCCTCGGCCTCGGCCATCCCCCTTCCCTCTCTCCTATCTTCCCCCCCGCCCCTTCCTCCACACCGCAACCCCGCGGCCAAACCTCGACCTCGCGCCGCCGCCACCGCCCCTTTCCCCCTTCTTCCCTTTTTCCCATCTTCAGCCCCTACACTTTGGCCTCGGCCCCCCCTCACCCCTCACCGACCTCGAGGCCGACCCTCCACACCCACAACCACCTCCTCGGCCCCTCACTTTGACCGTCGTTCCCTTTAAACTTCGGCCCACAACACGATCACAACCACTCCAACCCAACTTTCTCATTTTGACTCACCCTTTGGGTCACTCCTTCGGTCTCCTCTACCCACCTCGTCCGAACACCAACGCCTCGTACGGCCCATCATCGCCACCATCCTAGCGATCATGCAAAAAACAAATTCACCATAACAACCAATGCGTGCCCCGCGCCACCCATTCACGTCACTCTCTCCCTCACCAACTTCTTCATTCTATTACACTTATAACTTTTTTGGCAATTTTGATCACGCGCCTGTGTCGCGACGACTGTGCGTCGTCTCCATGACACTTGTCGCCCATCGCCCGGGTGACGTCTTCGAGACGCTCGTCATCCGTCACCCGGGCGCCGTCTCCGCGACCGCGTCCCTGCGTCGTCATACCAAGGATTCCAAGGTTTCAGTAGGTGGTGCACGAGGTGGCTCGAACCACCTACTCTTCACCTTCGTCATTCAGAGACAATGTCAACAACTCACCGGCCAAACAACATCAAAATTTTACTAAGTGTTTATACGTGCGGTGCCCGCTCGAGTTGTTCCTCTGCGCACACCACACGTAGGGGGCTTATGTTCCCAACCTATTCTGGTCGTACCAAAAGGCCCACTGGGGTCCCATTTGCATGACACGTCCGCACAATCAACAGTCAATTTTCAACGCTTCTAACCGGTCAAAGCGTGCATGCGCAAGTCACGTGCACTTCCCACTTTCGTTACGTGACTTCGTTACTAAGGAACTCATCTTCGCGCGACGCCTCAAGACGCTTTGACCGTCGCATATTGTACGTCCCCCGTCGACACACCATGGCACTTAGCGCGTCGACGCGCCAAGTGCCATGGCGGCCTCGACCTTGGCCTCCCCCTTGGGGTCGACCTCGGCCTTGGCCTCGAGGTTGGTCTTGGCCTTTCCCCAAGGGTTGGCCTTTGGCCTCCATCCTTAGCACCTTCACTACTCTTAAGGGACCATGCGACCCCCGTCGCCTGGACGTTATCTCCGTGACCCCTTTCGTCTGGACGTCATCTCCGCGACCCCGTCGCCAATCGTCCGGACGTCAAATCTAAGACTCCCGTCGCTCTCACACCGTCTCTGCGACCTTCATCACCCACGTCCGAGCAACAACTCTGTGACTCCCGTCGCCCGCGCCCCCGCACCAACTCCGTGACTCCCGTCGCCCGTGCCCCCACGCCGTCTCCGCGACCTTCGTCGCACACGTTCACGCGATAGCTTCGCGACTCCCGTCGTCCGAGCACCATCTTTGTGACCTTCGTCGCCGGCGTTTGCGCGACAGCTCTGCGACTCTGGTCGCATGCGCGTCGTCTCCGCGACCCCTGTCACCCGCGCACTACACCATACACACTTCATCGTGCCCATGCGCCACAATCATGTTACATGCCCCCCAGGCACCACACTCATTCACCACACCATGCACGCCTTGCCTTGGTCGTGGAACATGCTTCGACCCACTTTCTAGAGTGTGTAGCATCCCGTGGGGATAGGCGACTCCTCCGGGACACTATATCCCCTAGGGAGCTTTTCAACTCCCCTTCTGACAAGTAGACGGCTCCTCTGGGATGCTACCTTGACCCGTCAGGTAGACTGCTCCTCCGGGATGCTACCTTGATGCGCTCCGAGTGCTCCGGCACAAGGACTCACCTGCAAGGATAGACGACTCCTTTGGGACACTATTTCTGCTAGAGAGCTTTTCAACTCCCCTCTGCCAGGTAGACGGCTCCTCCGGGATACTACCTCGGCCCGTCAGGTAGACGGCTCCTCCGGGATGCTACCTTGGCCCGCCAGGTAGACGACTCCTCCGGGATGCTACCTCGGCATGCGGGATAGGCGACTCATCCGGGACACTATCTCCGCCAGGGTGTCTGCGTGACTGGCCTACTTGCTCCGGCACTGGGGGCTTCATCAGCATCCCTAGGGACTATGACCCCCGGGTCACTCCGAGATGAGAGCAGGTCTCTGAAGGTCATCGCGTCTAGTCCGCCTGACAGTTAGGCGTCGGGTCTTCCCTACCACTACCAGGCCTGTGGGACTCTGCAAGAGCTTGGATTAGTGGCTAGATCAAGGGGGTTCTCTGGCCACACAGACGTTGTGGGAGCCAGTCTTTTTAAACAGACAGCGCGACGCTGTGCGGGGCAGGCCGGGTGAATATGTGATCCGACAGTCCGTGGAGTACTGACACCTGTGGACCCCTCGGTGACGTGTCACTCTCGAGGAGTGCCACGTGGCGGCTAATGACATCATCATCTCAACCTCTATTAAATAGGGGTCTTAAGAATTCATTCGGATCAAAACTCTCACATTTTTACTTTCTCACTTTAGAATCCTAGAGAGAGAAACATACAGGACCCTGACTCTGGACCTAAGCATCGGACTGTGACTGTCGTTGTGTATTCACCCTACGCCATCGTCCTCGCAGCACTGCCACCCTCAGGCTTTGTCTGGGAAGCCCTTGGTCTCTGCCCTTGCTCCACCATCTATGTGTCCCACATCAGCACATTTGACATCTGACTCGGACTGCATTCCTTGTGGCACCTCCACGTCAACTGTGAACCCACTTTCTTGGCATCATTTATTTACACATAACATAAGCATTACAAAAAATTACCTATATACGTTATAAATGAATAATTAAATTGTTGAACAATTTGTTGTTTTGATAAGACCACACAATCAACAAATTGAATATATAAGTATGTATGAGATTTTGAAAAGAACTCACATATGTACTAGGAAAAAAAAGTTGCAATCAAATGAAATAATTCTTAATTACTAATTTGAGAATAATTAAAACCTTTAAGATGCAAAAATATGGTATGTAATCGCATTATGTTTTCAAAGTGACATAAAGCTATAAACCTTAAAAGTGTCTCTAAAGGTCTCAAATATTTTCTTGGATGGGGTCTTTAAATCTTGATAAGTTGATTTTTATATTAATAATCTTTATATAATTAACAAAAACTGATTCTAAATATCCTAGAACTCTAACTAATTAATAAACGAACTTCTCAGGACTGAATTTTGAGGGTAAATTACACACGGCACCCCTGAGGTTTGCCCTAAATTACACACGGACCCCTTATCTTTTTTAATTACACTCCACTCCATTTCTTTGACGGTGTTAACGGTGGGACGGAGAAAGACATTTTTACCGTCGTATATTAACTACACAGTATCGTCTTGGATTTTGGAGGGACTGAGATGTCTGGCTCTTCACTCTTGGCTACAGACATCAAGTCAAAAAAAAATGTTGCAGTCGGGCACCGATCTATAGCCATCGTTGGTTGACTTTTTGGAGGAAAAAAAGGGAGTGTAGATCGCCATCGCCGATAGGAAAATTTTGTTATGATTGGAGGGAGAGATATATATATATATATATATATATATATATATATATATGAAGAATTGGGGACTAGTAATTCTAGTTATTTCCTTGATTCATGAAAATGGAATGAATCTCAAAGTTTTTCGATTGACCAGTGAATTGTTAGGTGATGACACGGGCCGGAATCGGCCATCGGGGACCGGATACGCTGTCGATAGTAGTGATTCCATGGATGTTTTGGAGGTTGCGGCGGGCAATGCTTCCAATGGAGGGCGACGGTGTCAGACATGCGGCTTTGGGTTCACCGGTGATGAAGTCGTACGGTGTTCAGTGTCGCAGTGGTCCGCGGGGGTGTTGGGCAGTACTTCCGGTGAGGGGCGTGGCCGGAGAATGAGGGGTGGTTGACCACGAGATGGCACCGAAGATGGCGCCAGAGATGGCATCGATGATAAATCCTGTGCGGTGGTGGCTGCGATGCGGTGGTCACCGCTGTTGTGTCGTGGTGTACATTGTAGGGGAAGCCGGAGTCCATCGCCGATGATGGGCTGCCGGGATCTGGCCTTTCAGTTATAAGAACTTGGGCTTTCAGTGATGGTGGGTACAACCCTCTACAGTCCTCTCCCCGCTCTTATAATGAACAGATGTTTCAGGTTCCTCTCTGTTAACCTTGTTCTACATAATGTTAACGTTTTAACTTTTCATGTTCTCACTGGCTATCTTGTGCTCTTGAAGGCCTTGAATTTTGTGATATCTGAAGCTAGAAAGCAGGGGATTAAGGTAATATTGAGCTAGCCAGAACTTGCATTTCATTTCTCTGGTCTCTTGGTACTGAGAGGCTTTCTCTGTTGCTTGGCTGGAGAACAATCAGGAAGACATTGCATGATGTACCCCAATGAAGAGAATCCTCAAAGGTTGATGATTTTTCAAGAAAGGGAGGGCAGTTTGGGGATGAAAAATCCAAAAAGTAAGGTGTCAGGGAATCTTTAGACGGAGTTAGGGTCTCCGTCAATTTTGTGGGGCTCCATGAAATGCGGGTACAAACCTGGGGGAGCGGAGTGTAATTTTCAAAGATAGGAGGTCCGTGTGTAGTTTAGGGTAAACCTCAGGGGTGCCGTGTGTAATTTATCCTAATTTTTATTATTTTATTCTTAAAACTACTCTATAATTTGAATATAAAATTCATATATCTAAAAAACGAAAATAACATAGTATATTTAGAAAAGAAAAGGAATGATGTTACCACGAGATTAAAAAAACAATTGAGATTAAAATAATAAAAATAATGTAGCAGTTGATTCATATTTTTTTTTTAGTATATACTTACTGTAATCGGTGTAAAGCTTCATCAATATAATATATAGCTTATTGAATCCTTTCGGTAAAATAAAAAAAATTAATAGTATTTTTTTGGATGGGAGTATATGACCAACAAATAACTATATAATTATTGTTACTTAAAATTACAACAATGATAAAGCTTATTGATAAATCTGATAGTCGAAAATGATTTAACGTTATGTATTAAACATGTTAGTGTATCTAAAGGTATGCAAATATTACTTTGAATGTGATTCTTATTTTTAAGTTTATTTATTTTTGCAGGAACTATATGAGGGTTATATTAGGAAGCCTTATATAATTTAAAAATCAATTCTAAAGCTCTAAATATACTAATTTATATGGATTTAATTTTGATCATCATGTCTACGAAACTAACGCTATCATAGGAAAATTTAAAATCATATATCTTGAAAAAAAATAACATATGAGATATAAAAGAAAAAAAATTATATTATAGTTAATTATTATATATATATATATATATATATATATATATATATATATATATATATATATATATATATATATATGAGCTGATCCGTTGAGAGAGTGGGCAAAATAGAAAAAGTTGCAAACGCAATCTAACCGTCCATCCCGAAAGATGGACGGTCCAGATCGCGCCTTTACTTTATTATATATATATATATATATATATATATATATAGACACACACACACACACACACACAACATAATCATTGCAAAAATTATCTATACAAAATATAATTTCAATAATCAAATTATAGGATTATTTTTTCTTTGATAAGACTGTATGATAAAAAAAAGTGGCATACATGAGATTTTGAAAAGAAATCACATATGTATTACAAAAAAAATGATACAATTAAATCAAATAAATTATATATATGAGAGTATTTAAAACCCTTAAGATGTAAAAATATATCGACGTAATTCTACAAAACTAACGATTAACTAATTTGTTTTTACATAAGGCCCTTACGATCAATAAAAAGACTTTTTCGTCTTTATTCAATTAAATTTTCATGAAAAATAAGAATTATTGATAAATCTTAGACAAGTTATAAGCATTAAAATTTAATTCTGATTATAATGGTATTGATTATAATTATGAGTGGTGGTTATTTTGCGAACTCAATAGCAAGTGATATATATACACACACACAAACACACACACACACACACACACACATGCATAACATAATCATTGCAAAAATTATCAATACAAAATATAATTTCAATAATCAAATTATAGGATAATTTTTGCTTTGATAAGACTTTACGATAAAAAAAGTGGCAGACATGAGATTTTGAAAAGAAATCACATATGTATTACAAAAAAAATGATACAATTAAATCAAATAAATTCTGTATATGAGAGTATTTAAAACCCTTAAGATGCAAAAATATATCGACGTAATTCTACAAAACTAACGATTAACTAATTTGTTTTTACATAAGGCCCTTACGATCAATAAAAAAACTTTTCGTCTTTATTCAATTAAATTTTCATGAAAAATAAGAATAATTGATAAATCTTAGGCAAGTTATAAGCATTAAATTTTAATTCTGATTATAATGGTATTGATTATAATTATTAGTGGTGGTCATTGTGCGAACTCAATAGCAAGTGGTTGATTAACTCTCGTCCTATAATATTAGCCTAATATAATGATATTTGTTATCTCTTACAAGCTCACTATAGTGTTATATCGTATTTGCTCTTTAGCTTGGACTATAGGGATACATGATAGCATCACCATTTTTAGTTACAATTATAATTGTATTCGCTATTTAACTCTATATGGCACTGGTATGAGTATTCTATTACTCTAGGTGCTAAGTCAATATTCATTTGAAACTACTTGACAACTTATAACAAAAGCTTAAAGAAGGCCAGTAACTAGCGGCTCCTCTGTGTCACTATCTAGTCTTTGTCTTTCAACTTACAAGATAGAGAAATTACATGTAAATACACATGTGTATGTTAATATCTCATAATAATTGCATGCATCCTAATCAAACAAACAATGCTTCTTAATAATCAAAATTTAGGAGTAATACATGTGAATTTCTTCTTGGATATTTTACTTAATTAAGTTAGTTGTGATTAATTTAGGTAAAAAGGTTATTCTTCATAGTCAAATAAGATTTTTTATACTGTTAATGTATTATCTATCTCACGATATGTGGTATGCAATAATACACTTTTTGAAACTTTAAGCTATATTATATTTTATAAACTAACCCGAGCTTGATTTGAGTTACTAAGCTAATTGTACGTACTTAAATCCTTCAAAACAAGGGAGATATATGGAACAGAGGAAGAGTATTCCTTCAGCAAAAATCCCTCGCTCTCTTACGTCCGGAATGCAGTTATATTCTGGAAGCAAAAGTGAGCCGATAGGTATGTCTTGTCTATCATGCAACCACTGCAGATGGCCTCCAAATCGTGCAGCAAAGGTGGTCACTGTGCTGCATAAACTTTTTTGCCAGTGCACTCCTGGATAAAAGATATGAACAATATCTACACTATCTTGGTTAAAGCAAGCTCATCATAAAATGTGGTTGCAATTAGTTCTAGGGCAATGTCGCACTCCAATACAAATGGAAGAAACCATTCTGTATAAAGATGATGTGGACATGCATGCCACATTATCCACCGAAATTATTAGATAGAGTCCTTTTGACCTGAAAATTCTTAGTCTCGTCACCTTTCATTCCCTGAATATATATAAGAAAAAGATAGATTTTTGTCTAAGATCCTTATTTGGAGAATATTGTTATTACTAGATGTATGTATCAAATGACGGATAGTTGATATATGCAACGCATGGACATATCCCCTCCAGAATGGGTCAAACCGAGACAGAAATATAAGCACGAGTTTCTGATATAAATTGCATTAGCCGCGATCACTTTCTATCACAACTTGTAATATATTTGTAGTGACAATGGTGATGATGATGATCTGGTGGTGGTCGGGTGGCAGTAGCGATGAGACTTTGGTTGCCTTGTTAACTAAGATGCATGATTTATCTCTTTTGTACTTGTTGAAATAGTCAAGTGTATGATACAACATCCACATGAAATTTCACATCAGCTCAATTTAATTAGTAGAAAAGACTTATATATTTAAATTGGTCAAGTAAGTTTCACCAATGACATTCGAGCCCTTCAACATATTATACGATTATTTATGGAATGGCCAAGCTTGTTTAACCAGATTGTTAGGCAAAGATATAAAATTGATTAAATCAACTTTCAAAACCTAAAAAATGGATTAATCAAGAAAAAGAGATTAGAGGTTATAACTTTTTCATAATTATAGAAAAAACTGAAGCTACTTCGATAAAGGCCATCATTTTCTTGGCTATGGCATTAATTGCCTATGTCAATGCTTTACCTACACACTCCGCATTAATGGTCGTTAATCCACACTCCACATTATCTGACAATGTATAGCTTAGCAAATCAATTTGAAAAATAATTAAAGCAAAATTAAATGTTTGACTTCAAAAGAAAATTTTGGTGAAGAGATAAAGTAACCTCATTGATTTTGAACTTTGTGGCGATATTTGCATTTGTTAAATGGTTAGCCGTTTTACCGCCCTTTTGGATTAATTTTCAAAAGTAAATTCCGAGTTAAATCATAATTACTTTTCAAAATTAGTTTTAAGCTATTTTTTGGGCAAAATTAGCTTTAAGTTAAAATTTGTGTTTTGGAAAAATGGTATTAAAGTCAAACTTAATGTGGCAAAATGATTAAAAAGTTTAGTGTTTCAATAAAAAATGCTAAAGGCCTTTGTAAGATATTTTGGTACTTTATATGATCAAACCTAATTGATTTTGCATTGTGCCTTCAGATTCTGACCATTGTTTTGACAAATTCAGAATTGCTTCAGCAATGACTATATCTATACATTGAAGATTACAGACATTAATTCTCTTCACTAATGCTTGAATAACCGGCCAGAATCGCTTTGACAAGGGGTACCGAGATAGATGAAATATGTTCACTAACTTAGCTCGGCACTATATGACATGGTACTACGATAAACGGAATTTGTACAAAGAACGATGTTGCGGCCATTGGAACCGGCCTATACATAGGTAGATTAAAACCTCGAATCAAATTATGCCATTATAAATGAGTTATGCAACATTGACATAGACTTTAGTGGCCAGCTAGCAGTTCATATTTTATCACTTGCACTCCATTTTCTCACTAACAATTTGAATTTCGTCACTTGAAGGCATTATAAATATTACTCCCTTAAGAGTGTGCTTGGATAAGGTTTTTAAACTGAATTTTATCTTTACTGAGAATTTAAAAGTACCATGAACAAAATCCACTGTTTGGTAACTAGAAAAGAGAATTTGTGAAATTTTAAAAGAGATTTGAAAGAGGGACATGAGGGACTAAAATTTTCGATTGAAATAATCATTCTTTCGTGTCACACTTCTTTCTACTTTTCCAAATGTTTATTGCTCCCTTTCTCCTTCATCCCAGCCATCTATTTTTTGTCCTCTGTTTTGGCAATTCATTTATTCTTTATTTATTTCATAAATAATTATCGTTATGTGATAACAATCCCCAACCTTCAATACCAAATTTTCATTTGGAAAACGATGCGATTTTTGTTGTGATCGAAAAGGTTTTGCTGTTGTGAGGAGGGACCAAAGCTGACCTACCCGACCATATAGACATCAGCATGAGATTGCATCACTATGCTTTTAAAAGAATCCAAAGCAACCTACTCAATCAGGAAAAGCTGCAAGCCATGTTACTAGCTTTAAGGATAAGTGCCTAGCTCCGTTGCTGTGGTACAGCTACTAGGAACTTTGCAATGAGTAGAACCGGATTTCAGAAAGTTATAACGTAGCCTGCAAAAGTATTTTACAGAATCTTTTGAGAGGATATCTTTGTAACTGTTTACTTTTCCGTTTATGTGTTGTAATTTCAGTGGAGAAAGATGCAAGAGAGAGGGTAGTAGAACGATATAGCAGAGCGAAAATTAGGGTCTTCAGTTGCATATGATTGAATGATGGGATTGAAAACTAGCTATGTTCTAGCCATATTGATAAGTCACATATATTTTTGTGTCGCGCATTCCGTGCTTTTTTCGTTTTTATTACTCGTTGCTGCGTTAATTCTTCGCGACTTGATTACCCCAGTTTGAACCATGCTCACGGCAATGCTTCAGATGCATGTCATATCCGATAAAACGCAGGCCAATTGCGCAAAAGGCCAGACTAAAGAAATTTTGTGTTAGAGAAGCATGTGAGTAACATGTAATCGCGTTGCCTGTTCATATATAACCATCAGAGATGTAATTTTCCTTTTTCCTTTTTCCTTTTAGAGTGGAGTGCACAAGTTTACATCAATGTCATTTTCCCGTCAATGTTCAAAATGAAGCCTAATCCACATATATAGAAAGCTGGTGAGACACACAAACCAGTCTGCAGCATGTGCTTGAGGGTTCGAACCGAAAGACCTTTGCAGGTGTAATGTCTAAAGCAACTTTATTCATGCTGTGGTCATTTAAGCATACGTCCAGCATAGAAAACCTCTACTTTAAGAGCAATAGGGCACATAACGGTCCTGGATTTTCCATGATGTTGTATTGCATTAACCGTCTGGTCTTTTCCATGATGTGGTCACGTATGTCTTAACGGTTGTCCACGCAACAATTTTTCCTTTTACCGATGATGAAGAAACATGCTTTGGATAATTTTGCTCCTACAAACTTACGAGATAACTAAAATATTGACCACATTAACATTGTCAACATAATCAACTGCATGTAAACTACATACCATTGCGCCATCATGCTTCAATGGCATGTTTAATTTCTCATGGTACGTAGTTTTGCTGAAGCCGGACAATACCCCCTCTCTCAAACCTTTGTTTCTGCTCCGCGCTCTAATTGTTTCTCGTTTAGCCAAATACGTTTAAGTGTGCTTCCGTGTTCTTTTTTTTTCCTCGTTCTCACTCTCGCTCTTGCGCTTCGATGCACACCATCGGGTCCCACTTAGAGACTTTTTACCACTCCCTTGACCACCTGACGGGGTTCCAATCAAGGGAAGCTTTTCCAATTGCAGGACGGGGAAACAACTTCTGAAATAGTAGTTGATGGGTACTCCAAACTTTTGTGACTGCCAGCTCCACTGCCAAATCCGCAAACACAAAGAGAGGGGAAGGGGCGTTCAACGTCATTTCGAGAATTTAGGCACATCGAACCTGCCAGCCAGAGGGTACGTTAGACGTAGTGGTTCGTCAAACATGCCATGCAGCTCTAAAACATGGCCTAGCACATGCGGGGGCCTCTCTACTCCACTCGACTCGACGTGTCGCAATTTTAACCTTCCACCGTGTTGGCCCCCCTTCCCCTTGATTTACTTCCCCTTCACTGCCTCCATTATCATCACTCTCTTGTCACCAACTAATTCCAGTTTTCTCGACAACTTCCGCAGAGAAAAGGAAAATGAAGGTATGATTTTGTTGATAAGAATCTATCTCTCTCTTTTGGCATTGCGTACATTAATATGGGTTATTTCTAATTCTGCAGATCTTCAACTGGGTGCACCGTAGGTTTCATAACAAAGGTGATCACAAGAAAATTTCGTTTTTCATCAAATGAAAAGTCTCATACATTTAGTTTCTTCTTAGCATAAAAGCTTCAATGTTCTTCCTGGCGGATGTAAGTATGTATTTTCATGCGTATGTAAGACTTTTCTTTGAATGAAAAGTCTCATACATGTAGGCTCGGCCAACATTCGCTTAGGTAAATTGTGTTAGAGTAGAAGTGTAAAATCTTTTTTCTCCTTTTCTGATCTTTGATTATTGTGAGTACTTAGCTTTTTTCCTCTACTTGTCATATACTATTACTGATGGTGTTAGTACTATATTTCCTCACAGATGACGGATTTGGTCGAGGTGTGAAGAAGGCCGAGTTTGTGAGGAATGAATCCGACACGCTTGCCCTACTTGAACATGTTGATGTACTTAATGGTTGGAGGGAAGGCATTCTTACTATTGGCACGTTTGGAATCGAGCCATTAAAAGATTTCAACCAAAGAAAAGAGTACCTTCCGTTTGTTGTACTGAAAGAACATGAAGAAGAAGAATTTTACGACGGAGAATACTCCATTGATGATGTCTGTAATGAGATTGATGAGGTAGAGGAGAGAGAAACTGATCCATTGGTAGTTAAAGCACTTAGCAATGATTTCAAGAAGGATACTGGTGACTCACAGTGTGATCAGATTGCTCGAGATAACGTGATGGTGACCATCGATTTCGTTCCAGTTTCTCGGAGGCCTCATGAAATTGGTTTGGAGGATGAAAAGAGACGAAGGAACAGAGGGGAGAGAATCACTCTTGCAGACTTGTTTTCAGCTGATTCTGAGGTGCAGACAAAGCCTGATCACGTCAAGATGCAAATGGAATCCATCAAAAAGCGGGATCCCCATGCGAAGAATGGAATCTCGTTCGCCAAGAAGCTCATTCCACGAGTGGGTGAGGATTCGCGTCCCATTCATAAGCTTCAGCGAGTAAGTCTCCTCTCTCCCCCTTTCTCTCTCCCTCTCTCATGCTTTTTTAAGCACGATAATTAATATCGTTGACCTCATTCTTTAACAGATAAGTTTTTATAACAACTGATTACTAACATAATATCAGAGTTCACCTTTCTCACTTAGAGGCCTAAATTCAAGCAAGAAGGGTTTACAGACTCGAGTTTTTGCCGCATCTTGCTTTCAAATTGTAGCTTCACCATCATGAAAGATTCAATTCGGTTGATTATCCCTACAGCTACCTTGCGATTGAGGAGGTCAGCTGCATACTTCACCTGAGATGGAAAAATGTTTGACAAACATGGTTTATCCTGTCCGATCCAATTGTCATACCTTAACAAAAAGAGAAGTAGTTTCGCTGGGTATATCTGATTTGGCAAGGTCTTGTGTTTAACTATTCCCGCTTGCATGTTGGATTCCTCTTTATAATAGTGCAATTTGCACTCTGTTTCTTTGTGCACTTAGTGGTGGTGCACCTTAATTTGTCTCTCCACATGCAATCAGAGAGTTCACGCTAGAGGAAGTTTTAAGAATGATAACATTGTTTTTAGAACAACTAGTAACTTAACATGCTCCTTGGAAGCTTGCATGTGTTTGTATGCTGGCAATAAGATGTTCATTGCTGTGACGTAACAAATATTCTTTTTAAGATAAGAACAACTCTCAATCATTATTACTTTTCAGAACTTGGTAAAATAAATGAGAGTTGCTATACATTGTATTGCATGTAAAGATGATGACAAGAATGATGAAGAGGAAGATCCATCCGGACCTTGAAGCGAGAATTCAAAAGAAGGAAAGTCAGATCAAATCTGGGGAACTGGGATTTCTTCAAGATGAATATGGAGCCAATGAACCATCAGTGTCTCTTCTTCAAACTCAAGGTGACTGTGCGCAAAACTTCCTTTTTTGAATCATCAGTCAATTGTTTATTCCAGATGCAAGATTTTGATAATGGAAGTGAATCACTAGTTAGACTGCCCCACGTAATTAGTATATGAGAAGCATATAAAGGTGCCGGATTGTTACCTTCCTATTATTGAAGTTTAGCTTCGTATTATTGAAGTCCATGAGTACGTCGTACGTTTGCATTACTATACCCTTCTACCTATGTAGTATAACCTGGGTCCTTCCCACAAAAAAAAACCCTATGAGACGATTCCAACTAGAATTTTTAATGTAATTATTGTCCTAAGAGTTTTCTTCATCTCTTTGAGAAAGTACAATTTGACCCTCCTACATGGGGCGTTAAATTTTTTTTGACTCCCTCTACTTTAACGTGATGTATAATATACCTTAATATCCTTGCAGTAATAAAAATGCAACATATTAAGTTGAACCGTTACCGACTAAATGAAATGATATCGATACCGCTTCTCTTGCCCACTCCCACCTCGTCGACCACCCCTAACACCACAGTAGCCAACTCACACTGCCCCCATTGCCTTGCACACAAACACACATGCACACACGACCATCGCCCCCCTCCTATCCCCCCATCCCCATCACCAAACAGGCACACATATTGCATACACTCACACACCACCACTCTTCCCCATGCCACCACCCTCTTCACCACCCCCCCATCCACCAATCCCCATCACCACACATGCACACAACCAGCACTCATTCTGCACCGCAACCATTTACACAACAATCACTCACCACCACCGTCGCACAAACCATCCACCACCACACGGTCCACCCCACCCACGAACCGCACATGCCACCCACTTTCTTCTCCTCTTTCTCTTCGCCTATCATCACCAATAATCATCATCAACCACCATAGCCGGTAGTGGGTTTGGTCGGAGATTGGGTATGCGTGGTCTATCCACACGCAGTTAAAGTTGACATGTCACGGTTAAAGTTGACATTGTCTGTCAAGGCTTAATATTTTCATAATTAGAGGGTGCAGTTAAGCAAATCAAGTTGAAGTGAAGGGGTTCAAATTTCTTAGCACCCTTTGTAGAGGGTCAAACTATACTTTTCCTCGCGTCGAAGTATAAATTTGTTGAAAAATATTGCAAGTGCTTTGTAAATTTTGACATCAATGTATAATCAAATGATCATCTACTTTTTGAATGCTTGAAAGAAATTGTCTGTTCATGATTACTTTGTTGGAATTTCGGCGACATCAACATGCGAACCTTTCTCGTATGTTTAGATTTTGCCTACTCATTGCTCTTTTCCTCTTGCAGATCCTACGGTTGGAGCATAGACTTGTATTATTTCTCTATGATATGTTCGTGTCTTAGTTTTCTGAAGGGATTATCTAAAATTTGCAAGTGTATGAATAACCAGATATTTGAATTTGTTCTGTAATTTTTTCCAGTTATCAATTTGTTCTGTTATTGTTTGGATGAAAGGCCTTTGATTGATTTATGTTTTGCCATGTTGATGCATCTTTTTTTACCTAATTATTATGGGCACTAAATCTTATGGTGAACAGGATAAGACTTAGTGACATCTTGATTTCATTAGTTGCTGGGAAACAAGGAAACAAAGCGAACCAAAAGAAATTAGAAGCAAGGAAGTATGATTGATGCTACATGTGTAGACAAGCATTGCTTTCTAATCCTTTTTAGTTGTCCAAGTAACCACCTCCCATTTTGTCCTTGTTTTTTGTCCGCTGTTATGGAAAGCTCAATCTTAATTTCAGTTTAAGATATTTAGTCCAATCGATTATCCTCTCCTAACATCTCGTCAATCAAATCCCTTTCGTCTTTTCCCATTCGTTAATCACAGGAATTTTGGCTTTGGGGTTTGTAGCATAGTGACTCCAAATGATATCCTGTCAGCTTCATAAGAAGGCAACCTACCCAACATGGCATGTATAAACTTGGGGAAATACGCTAATGATTCCTATACTACATATGCGATGAACGATTCACCACCCTTGGCTTCAATTTTCACAGTTAAAGGAAATTGCGCACCTTAAATGAAAACTGTTAATAAAACGTTACGTGGTAAGCACACGCATTGACTATTGATTTTCCCCCCCTCGAAAATGACAAGTTTGCCCTTTCACCACTTTCCCCCTTCTTCACTCCCCACCTCACCCCGCCATAATGCCCAATTCCATTGCCGCGTATCCCCATCACCCACCACCACATGCACCACTCAGGTCACCCCATCACCCCACTCTGCACACACCCACACACATTATCCCTGGTCGCCCACCCGCCCTTCCCCCTGCCCACACACCACACACATAAATTGATAAATTGAGACTCATCATGTGTTGCCCTGAATCCATAAAAAAAACTGATTAGGTTATTGCGTGGACAGGTTCAGTGTGCATTTAGTGTGTGTTTGATTTTAGGGGTGTGTGTGCGTGTGTTGGGTGTTTGCGTCCATGTGTGCCGGTGTTGCAATATGCGTCTGGTGCTGGGGAAGAGGGAGGGGGCAACTCGTGGCGTGTTTTTATCTATGTGTGCAAGTGCTGTGTTGGTGGATGGTGGCAAAAGGGGGTTGGGGGGAACAGAGGTGTGTGTGGGTGTGCGCGTATGTGTATGTGTTTGAGTGGGTGGGTTGGTGTTTATATTGTTTATATGTACATGCGACGCGCACGCGCCCATATGTGTGTGTGTGTGTGTGTGTTGGTAATGTTCATGCGTGCATGCAGTAAGGGTATATGGTATGGGCGTGTGCTTATGTGTGCATGTTATGTGTGTGGGGGTGGGGTGGGGTGGGGGGTTGGTGGGTGGTGGGTGTGTATGGATGAGGGTGTATGTTGTGTGTGCATGCAAGATATGTGTTGGTGGGTGCGATGGTGGGTGGCATGGTCGGCAATGGAAGTAAGGCACGAGGTGGGGGTGATTGACGTGGTAGAAGTGAGAGATGGGTTGGAAGGATGGCATCGAGCTAAAATAGGAAATAAGGGTACCTGTGTCATTTCACAGAGTTTATAACATATATGTCTAAGGTGCACAATCCTTAGCAGTGGGGGTTTTAGTGTTTAATTTTAAAATAGAGGGAGGTAAATCGCACATCACGTATAATAAAGGGGGTCATTGGCTTATTTCTCCTATAAACTTCATATTTAATACCTAGAGGGTAAGTGCTAAAAGCTAAACCCCCCAACGGCTAGCAATGAGATAATTACGTACAATAACATTGGCATGATGGTCTGTCGTGTGTGTTAGCTTTCTCTCTCTCTATGTCTCTCTCTTGAACGACCAAACTAAATATCGCATGGTTCTAGTTTTTATTATTTGGGATCATTCGATTAGAATGGACAAATGTGATAGAAAAAGGAGGACTAAGAGACACAAATGTTTTATTTTTTATAATATAAGCAATATGTATGGGAGATACAATATTTTCTACTCTTGAACCATTAGCTTATGAGGACAAGACTAGATTGCAGAGGATACTTAACTTAGTGATGAGAAGTGTTATGTGGCCATTATACTTACGGGATGATTAAAAGTTTTCTTCTCGCTCTCACTACCCTTGCTCCCATATTTTTCAATCTAAACTAAGCATTAATTTTTTTATTTAACATGATATGCATTTTATAACAGATTAAGTTTTTACAACATATGGTCATCATTTAACATGGTATTAGAAGCTTTCGATTTCACAAGATCTTGATTTGTCTCTCCACGTACAATTATGATTTATACGTGAGGAGGAATGCTAAAGCATGATATAAACTGTTAGGCTATACTCTAACAGCTTACACTATAATATGGTATTAGAGCTCTCAAGTTCTTAACTTCGATTCTTCCTCGCTTGCTTATGGCCCCCTTCATAATAGTATATTTTGCACCTTCGTTTATTTGTACACTTTGTGAAGGTGGTTCGTTTATATCTAATTGATTTGTCTCTTCTCGTGCAATCATGTGCTTGCATGTGGGGGTCGTGCAATCAGGCGCTTGCATGCGAGGGAGAGTGTTAAGCACGATACACACTGTTGTTTAAGTAACTTAAGTTTTCTGAGTAGTTGATAACTTAACATGTTGTTAGAGTTCCGATTCTGCAAGTTTGATTCTTCCCTCTTGCATATTTGGCCCCCCTTCATTATAATATAATTAATAACCTCTTTATTTGTACACTTGGTGGCAGTGTACCTTTGTTTATATCTCATTGTGTCCTTTCAAGTACAATTGAGAGCTTGCACGTAAGAGAAAGTATTAAGCATGATATACGTTGTTGGACACATTATCAATAAACTTTTCTCGAACTGATGGCCACTTAACAAGTTTTATGAGGTATATTCATTGTGAATTGACCATTTGTACATGACATTATTGTAATGTGAAGTAGAAATCGTCATGGCCATCATGTTTCAAATTCTATAAAAGATCTCTCGCGTTTACTCGCCAACTGGTAATTGAGAAAGCGGGAGGAAAGGCATTAGTCGAAGGTGTTGGTGCTCCAGAAGAATAGCAAAGGGTGCATGCAAAGTATTGCAGGGATCACTAATTAATTGAAAGGAAGGGGTCATGGGACCGATGGAAAGAAAATTGAAACGCATAAAAAAAATCAATTCTCTTTTCTATTCTTTTTCTTTTTCTGTTTTGTGTGTGTGTGTGTGTGGGGGGGGGGGGGGAGGCACTTACGTGATGAACTGTTATTGCACTAAATGTATTGGATACCCATAGATTTAGGTTTTGACTTGATCTACTTGGACAAATAAATAGTAAATTATAATTTCGATCCTTTAAGTTTGTCAAAATATTATAAATGATCGTTTATATATATTGTTGCAGCTAAAAATATGCTTCGCGTATATTTCGGAACCCGAGCCTGAACCGATGACCTGGAAGACAAAAAACGAGTGACCGCCGGGTGGGGTGCCCGGCGGAGAACTCTCCGATGCTTAAGTCAGAGCGCATTTACAAAATAATAACTCTGAAAAAGCATGAATTGTTTAATTGTCCTATACCTGGAGGGGTAGACCCCTTTATATAGCTGTAGGAGGAGAGTCCTAGTAGAACTGGGCCGTGGGCCAGATGTGTTAGGATCGCGTTAGGATTCTCGAGGATCACGTCACAATCTCTAAGAACTCTTTTAGAATCATGATAAGATAATCATAAATCTCCCAGTTTGAATGGGATTCGCCGGGTGTCTCCCAATTATTGGGAGTTATATTTTAGTTATATCATAAGCCCCCCACATCCTTAGCCAAAATGTTTGGCTTAAGAAGTTTATACCTGGTGTCTCGAGACACATGTCAGATTTGTAAGGGATTCTCCATCCACTTGTAGGGGTAACAATATTTCTCTTCTCCATGTGCTTTGACCTAAGCTCTTGGGAGCTTCCGCCTTGGAACTTTACCCATGTAGGGTGTTAGAAGCCTAACTCTCGAGAGCTAAGTCTTAGAATGTCGCCTGAGTAGGCTATTCAGAATCATCTTTGGGAAGACGAATCATGGGATCTCGAGATCCTTTAGAGGCTGTGTCCCATGGTAGCCTCTCTTGGGAGAGAACACAAAGCTTTGCATGCAAGTTCTTGCATGTGCTAAGTGTTTGAATGTCCCCTCGAGGGGTCACCTCTCCTTTGGAGTCCTTAGAGATTCTAAAAGAGTCCTTAGAGATTGTGACGTGATTGAGAGTTATATTTGAGTTTTATCATAAGCCCCTACTTCTTTAGCCAAAATGTTTGGCTGAGGAAGTTTATACCCGTTGTCTCGAGAGACGCGTCAGATTTATAAGGGATTCTCCATCCACTTGTAGGGGTAACAATATTTCTCTTCTCCATGTGCTTTGACCTAAGCTCTTGGGAGCTTCCGCCTTGGAACTTTACCCAAGTATGGCGGTAGAACCCTAGCTCTCGAGAGCTAAGTCTTAGACTGTTGCCTGAGTAGGCTATTCGAATCATCTTTGGGAAGACGAATCATGGGATCTCGAGATCCTTTAAAGGTTGTGCCCTATGGTAGCTTCTCTCGGGATAGGACACAAAGCTGTGCATGGAAGTTGTTGCATGTGCTAAGTGTTTGAATGTCCCCTCGAGGGGTCACCTCTCTTTTGGAGGGTGTTTGTTTTGCGCAAGTGTGTGTTCTTTAGCTTGAGCTGACCACATCATGCTTGCGTTTTACTTTGACGCGAACTCTTATCATTAGCTAAGAGCTGGCAAATGAGCCTCGCACCCACGCTTGGCTGGGTTTTGAATTCACAAAGAATGGTGGGGGGATGAAGTCCCACATAGTGCTTTGTCATTTCACGGGTTAGAACTATAACTAAACCGTTCGAATAGAACTCGAGCTCTATCCTGTCACCCTTAGGGGTGTTTGTCCCTCAAAGGACCGCCCTAGAGGGCTAGTGGAACGTAGAGTTCTGATAAGTGCCTTTGAAGGCTGATGGAGCATGGAGCTCATGTAAATACCCTTGTGGGTTTGACGGAACTTAAAGTTCTCGTCGTACGTGCCCTCGGGGGCGGATAGAGCGCAAAGCTCATGAAAATACCTTCGGGGGTTTGACAGAACTTAGAGTTCTCATCTTACGCACCCTCAGGGGCGGATAGAGCTCGAGCTTATGAAAGTTTGACGGAACTTAAAATTGTCGTTGTACTCACCCTCGAGGGTAGATGGAGCTCGAAGCTCATGAAAGTTTGACGGAACTTAAAGTTCTCGTCATACACGCCCTTGGGGGCGAATGGAGCATAAAGCTCATAGAAATACCCTCAAGGGTTTGACGGAACTTAGAGTTCTCATCGTACGCGCCCTTGGGGGTAGATGGAGCTCGAAGCTTATGGAAGTTTGACGGAACTTAAAGTTCTCGTCGTACGAGCCCTCGGGGGCAGATAGAGCTTGAAGCTCATGAAAATACTCTCGAGGCTTTGACGAAACTTAAAGTGCTCATCTTACGTGCCCTAAGGGGTGGATAGAGCCCCAAACTCATGAAAATACCCTTGACGGAACTTAGAGTTCTCATCGTACGCGCCCTTGGGGGTAGATGGAGGAAAGAGCTCATAAAAGTACCCTCGAGGGTTTCGGTCGAAGTAACAAGTGCTTGTTGTCGCGGCACTGAATAAGAAGGTTTAGGGTATTGAGCCTATAATATGGCCGCTGCTATAAAGTCCCCCTATCTGACAGGGCAGAGGGTATTAGGCCCGTGATATTGCTGAAATCATAAGATATGAAGCCCCTCGCCTTTGAGAAGGCGTGGATATATAAAGACGACTTTTTCAGCTTATATGTATGGCCGGTCGCAAGAAGACCTTGTGAGAACAATATAGAAGACCATATCTGCTTGCTTGACTGAATGAGCATATAAAGCTAGAGGATGAGGAGTCTGTCTAAGCAAGATGTCACTGAATGATCAATAAAGTAGTGCTCTGATTCTCTGATCGAGGTCACTGTGTGACTGAATATCAAGAGATAATAAGAAATACTGAGTTGGCAAGATGCTGTAGCAAAAACCCTAGGCGTGACTTCCAGTCGTAGGGTGTTGTGAAATTATTCCTCGCTTTATGAAGCGGTTTATACATCATTGTTGATGCTCGTGAGCGTAATTTAAGCCCTTGCAACAAGAAAATGTATGTGACTGAAAAAACAGTCTTTGAAGTAATAAAGCATATGAAAGTGAGACTATGTTTTTTAACACAGAAATAACATTGATGATCATACATTGCGGCCCCATTAGGGTTTTACCGGTTAAATGACAGAGTGTGCTGCACTGCGTGTCACCAATTGAATTTAAAAAGTCATAATAGCTGGTAAGACCCGACATATAATGGAGTCGCTCAACTGGATAATGGTAGATCAAAAAATAAATAGGTCTAGCTAATAGAGGCGCACTAGAAGCAGCCTTCGGAAGGCTTGCTAACGCCTAAGATCGCGGTCGCTTAACTTTTAGCAATGAATATACGAGGAAGTATATGCTATTTTTAAAGAATGTGTGGCACATATTAAATACATGAGACCATGTAGGTCCTGAATAGGCCATTATCTCGGGTAAAAAGCTTAATGCTTTCAAATATACATGGCCTAAGTTAAATAAACGAGACCCTTTGGGTCTTAAGAATACATATGCATTTTTCACAGGAAAAAAGTCTAATGCTCTTCTAAAAATATGGTGTATGTCGAATGAATAAGACTATGTGGGTGGTCTAAAACTTGAATATGCATATTTATAGGCGGAATACTCAATTTAAAAAAGAGGCATTGGACTTATCTGCCTATTTTTATCTTTGACCAAAAGGCAGCAATAACGGCGGATCGGACCACCACAAGGAGCAGCGGTGCCATGGCAAGGCAGCGATGGCAGATCCGGCAATCGCTTCAGACGACGAGACGCCGGGAAAGGTCACGGTTAGGGTAGCAATGGGTGCTGGTAATTTTTTATCTCATCGAGGAAGACAGAAAAGAAGGCAGCATTAAGTGCGCCGCCGTTGATGGCGGCAGAGCAGATCTGACGCGGCCGCGCCGCTACTGGCTACGTGCGGCGTCGGCCTCTTTGCCACCGGTCGGGACGATGCCACCCTGTGGCAGCTTGATTCCGGTGGTGAGCGAAGGACCGTTTAGTGATGTTGTATCGGGTGCAGCGGTGCCTCTGCGAGTTTTGCGGTGGCATTAGTAACCATCAATGGCGCCGGACGGCGGCCGTACGTTTCCCATGGCTCCTGTGATGTTGGTTGTGACGACTCCGGTGGTGTGTGCGTGGCTGGAGTGTGGTCTTTTTTTTTTGTTGGATTATTGCTGCCAGCGGTGTGTGGTCTGATCAGGACTGTGGCGACCGCAGGTATAGGCACCGGTCATGATCGCTGATGGAATGGGTCTTGAACATGGGGGCGGCAGCGGCACCGTTGCGGTAACGGTAGCCCCACGGTGGCTGTGTTGCCGTGGGGGTTGCTCCTGGTGGCCTGTGGATGGACAGGCTATATTCTTCTTCCCTTTTTCCGACTGTTTGACAGTAGTGGAACCATTTGATAACGGCGGGACCATCGGCGCGACCTGGAGTTTTTTTTTTTATTGCGACGACAATCTGACACCCGCGACGGCGACAAACTGTTGTCGGCGTCACGGCAGACGGTGGTGAGACCGTTTGACGAAGGTAGTACCGTATATCCCATTGGTGACGACTCTGGTAGGGTGATGGTTGATCGGGTGTGGGGCTGCCCATGTAGGTACTGTTGACGGTGGTGGGGCCGCTGTAGTTCAGGGTTTTGAAACCTTCGGCGGTGGTGGCGGTTTCGACGCGTTGTCGTCGTTACTTGCAAAACAAGCTGCAAAACAAGCGTTTGAATTTTCTTGAGGTCGATTGGCTAGGCTGGCAAGTCCCACGGATGACGCCATTCTATTGCTGCTAAAAATATGCTCCGCGTATATTCCGGAACCCGAGCCTGAACAGATGACGACAGAAAATGAGTGACCGCCGGGTGGGGTTCCTGGCAGAACTCTCATATGCTTAAGTTAGAGCGCAACTACAGAATAATAACTCTGAAAAAGCATGAATTGTGTAATTATCCTCATACATGGGGGGTAAACCCCTTTATATAGTTGTAGGAGGAGAGTCCTAATAGGACTGGGCTGTGGACCAGATGTGTTAGGATTACGTTAGGATCCTCGAGGATCACGTCACAATCTCTAAGGACTCTTTTAGAATCCTGATAAGATAATCATAAATCTCTCAGTTTGACTGGGATTCGCCGGGTGTCCCCCAATTTTTAGGAGTTATATTTGAGTTATATCATGTATCATAAGCAGTTATGTGTTGGTCCTTTATGTTTAGTCTTGACCCTAAATTGTTCTGTAGTTGGGGGGGGGGGGGTGGATTTGTTTTAATACACATCGATTTTGGAACATTTGAGTAGATTAATAAAGATGATGAGGATTAAGTTGAGGTGTCTCGTTTATCCACGTCATTATATTTTGACAAATCTAGACTTTCTAAGTAACTTATGGACAACCTAGTTCCCAGAGCATCGACCAAAATTCCACCGTTGCTTCAGCAATTTCATGACCCAAAATGCCTAGTAACTTTCTCGACGTAAAAACTAAGCAGAAACTAATGTGATCTCGAATAACATCCTAGCCTGGATAGAATTTTCCTACAAAAGAAATCATCGCATCAAAGTTGATTTTGATCAAGACAGTTTTTCAGTTGCTACACCCAAAGTTAGGTATTACAGCCTTACAAAAATATAGTATTCCATGTGCCCTCTTAAAATTTTCAAGGAAATTATAAACGATAGAGACAAGGTTTAAGCCATCCGTTTGTGCACCTTTGCAGATGACAACAGCGAAAACAACTCGAGTTCTTCCTTCTTAGATTTAGCCACATCTTTTCGACGCCACATTAATGGAATTCTACCCTCCATTTTCTTGTATTGGTTCTGGGGGTAAAAGGCCCTAGCTATACTTGGCAAACAGGTTGACCTGTCGGGTATGGGTAAAGTTCGATCGGGTTCAGGTAAAACGGACCCTAATAAATTTTACCCGATTTTTTTCGGTAGCATTTTTTAGTGCCCGTATCCTACCCAGGCGGGGTACCCCGCGGCTAATTGGTTAAATTTTTTAATTAGCATATATTCGCTAGGCTTTTTTTTTTTTGGAACTTTTTTCCCCTTCTTCTTGATTACTACAATTATCACTTTCTAACTTAGTTTCTATAATTATCAGTTTGGCTAATCATCTAAATTCTCAAATTCAACACAATTATCCCAACCTAAGTCTAAAAAAATAAATAAAGGGGAAAGTAGGGAATGACCCCTCTACTTTACATGTTGTGCGATTTCCCCCCTCAACTTCAAATTTAAGCATTAAACCCCCCCCCCCCCCCCCCCTCACAGTTACAGAAAATGGGCACCTTAGACGGGTCCGTTATGAATAGCGTCAAATGACCAAAATACCATTATTTCTTTATTAGCTAATGACCCCATGTACTATACACGGTGTGCAATTCCCCCCCCCCCCCCCTCAACTTCAAAATTAACCACTAAACCCCTTTACACTTACAGAAATTGGGCACCTTGGATGGAAACCATTAAATTTAAATTACAATTTTGCCCATGACCCTCCCCCCATTCGTTCCCCCCCATACCCGTCAGACTAATCCCCCACCCCATTCTGTGCTACCAGATTCACGACAAACAAGGGATTGCCGCAATTTGCACCTCCTCTGGTCAACCCCGCTACAATTGGTGATTCACTGAGCATAACCACTAGTTTTTTTCTCCAACCACCAGGGAGTTATAAAAAAAAAAGGAACCACGATTGCCGTTGGTATATCACCGGCGCAACAACTACCATGATCAGCGTCACAGTAACCACCACTCCGGCCAACTCCCCCAACTTTATACTATCCGACTACACATCGTCGTGAGTTGCCTCCTCGCTGCCATTTCCCACTGCCTTGCGTCTGCAAGCCAGTGGGGCTTCTTGATCGGCCACCAACCGACCGACGCAATCAACACCGGTAACATCAATCCCCACAAACACAGGCTATCGGCGTCTGATTGCCGCACATCCGTCCAGATCCCTGCCACCAAGATCGACGACGATGTCTCCAAATCGCATGTCTAACCTCCGTCATCGTGCCACCCCAATCCGTAACATCGCGCCAAACAGCGTCACATGACCACCGTGACTGGCTACACGCCGCTGGGGCTGCACCAGATTCGCGATGACGTTGCCACCACAGTCGCATGCGAGCAGGGTGTGTGTATGTTTGCAGTGGGTGCGCGTCTGTGTGTGGGTTTAGGGTACGTGTGTGTATGTGTGTGTGTGCGTGCTGGGTGTGTGTATGCGGGATTGAGTAAAAAGTCTGAAAGGAGAGAAAAAGAAGTTGAAAGAATGGTATTAAACTTAAATAGGGTAAGGAAATAAGGGTATTTTGGTCATTTCATGAATATTCATAACAGACCCGTCTAAAGTGCCCAATCTTTGTAAGTGTGGGGGGGTTTAGTGGTTATGTTTAAAGTAGGGGGGAGAAATCACACACCGTATATAGTACAGGGGGTCATTAGTTAATTACCCCTAACAGAATGGGCAAAAACGTCATTTACAAAAAAAAAAATCGTTAGTCAACGCACGTGTTGACCACGCGCTGTTATATTTAACGGTTTCCGTCTAAGATGCCCATTTTCTGTAACTGTGGGGGGGTTTAGTGCTTAAATTTGAAGTGGAGGGGGGCAAATCGCACAATGTGTAAAGTAGAGGGGGTCATTCCCTACTTTCCCCAAAAATAAACACATATACCTTAACACAAATATCAGAAAATAACCTAAAATTAATTCCCAATTCTAAAGTAATAGAACTCATACAAAAAATTAACACAAAATACAAGTAGATCTAAACAAAAAAAAAAATTGGTTAACAAAAATAATACTCGCTAGCTCCCTTGTTCGAGCTACGGAGTTACCACTCTCAAAGTCGACCAAAGACCACCATCGGAGCTCCCTTTCTCTATACTGTAATTGTTGTGATCAGAGTCAGCAGTGGGAAGTTGTAGTGCAACTGTGAGCAAGCGTGAGAGGGAATATGGGGCATTGTCGAGTTGATGTGGAGTAGTGTGGTCGTCAGTGGATCTAATTATGGTTGGTGAGAATGAGACACACACAGAGAGTGGGGCGAACCAGTAAGCAAACGTGAGAAGGACGATGGGGCGTCATCGAGTTGACATGGAATAGCGTGCTCATCGGTGGATCTGACTGGTGGGTAGAAAGAGAGTGAGAGCGAGGTTGAGGGGGGGGGGGAGAAGCGGCGCAGATGAAAAGATGAGAAGATGAGATAAAATAATGGTAAAAATGAAAACCATAGTTGTTACATAGTAAAGAATTCGGGTAACCCGTACCCGACTCAGACCGAATCGAAATTTACGGGTCGATTCGGATGCCGGTCTATTTTCATCAGGTTTCTTATATATATACCCGTACCCAAGAATTTTGAACCTATACGGGTAAACTCACGCATTCGAGCTAGATTTTTCCAGGTCTAGCCCTAACTCTTCCGCTTAAGGATAATATCATAAGAAATGAAAGTGGTCTTCATCTTCTCCGCCGCAGGCGAGGCACACATTTTCAAACAGAATTCCCTTTTTTTTTTGGCACTCCACTTTTCTTCAACGTTTATACACTGACCCACCCTGGAGCTTACTTAGTTTGCTCTTACATAACGTGTTCCTAACTCGCCCAATGTAACTCCTTTTGGACGTCATCAAATCACCACCAGAGTTTGCCATTATATATTTTAAATGATTAAACAAGTAATCGGGGAGGCTAAAAGAACCCATGGCATATGAAGCTATCGCCTCTGTAATTGCTTTTGCAAGGACTTCTTTACGCTTCAACTACAAATCTTTCTGGCCAACTTGTTGGATTGCACAGTGTTCATAACAAGCAGCAGAAGGATTAAAAACAATCTACCCTTAGATTAGATTACCTGAAAGCAGGTTCTTGATGCATAATTTTTTTTTCCGAATATACGATAACTCTATGTGTATCCATACCGAGTCCAATCCTTGCTATCAACCCTTTGAGAAATAGAATCCTCGGAAAACTTGAGGAAATTCTGAACCAAAATATTCTTTTTGGTTTTTAACCCAAGGACTAGAAATAACACTCACGTGTTATATAACTAGTTTCGGTTGCATTTCTTTTCAGAAAAGAAATTGCATCTACCAAAAATTGAAAGAGGATATCTTATAGATATGTGTGTTGGCCACAATTAATGCATTGATATGCATATCAATAATTAAGCACGTGATTTCTATAATCACCGCCATCACCACCTAATTAGTTGCTAAATATATATGTCTATATATGAGCATTAAATAGGTTGTGATATATATATATATATATATATATATGTGTGTGTGCGTGTGTGTGTGTGTACTTGTACATATTTTGTTCACAAAATTAGGGCTTAATATGTGCGAATGCGTATCGTTGACTATCATGTAATTCCATATAATCACATGTTGCCTATATGTATATGTGTGGGAGCTGATCCGTTGACCGCGCGGGCAAAATGGGAGATCTGGCCGTCCATCCTTTAAGGATAGATAGCCTAGATATTTTTTTTTAAAAAAAATGAGGAAACCGTCAGCTACATAGTTTAGCAAACGGTTTTTTTACCTAAATGCCCCGCCCAAGTCGTCCACCACACTGTGTAGCGGATGGCTTTTGGAGGACAAGTGTCACATCATGTCCCCCCACGACTGTTACTTTGTCCTTATCCACACTGTTTGTTCGCTACACTATGTAGCAGACGGACATATTGTCTGCTACATAGTGTAGCGGACGTTATATATATATATATATATATATATATATATATATATATATATATATACAAAAAACTCTAATTTCGAAACTCTTCTTTCTTCATCCAAATCTTCCCAGCGGCGTTAGCAAATAGATTTGTGCGATTTCTTTTCAAGAAGTCCTTAAACCGTTTAATTAATCACGTAAGTTCACAAACCAATCATTTATTTGTTTATAATCTAGAGTTTATGATGAGTATTGCGTATGTGTGATGAGTATTGTATATTATGCATGGTTTTGATTATGTATCGAGCATATGCTAGCGTTGGTAATATATATATATATATATATATATATATATATGTGTGCGTGTGTGTGTGTGTGTGTGTGTGTGTGTGTGTGTGTATTATGCACGTGCTAGTGTTTGATAAAAGCTTCCAAACTTGACGTTTTTCATAATTTCAATCGTTTCAGTTGCAAAAAATGGATTTTAACTCTGGACTAGAAGATCCATCAGTATTATACGATCAAGAAAATCATATTAGTACATCTATCTGGAATGGACGAGTAACATACTTATTTTTTGTTTATTTTCTTATCCTCACGAACATTGTATACCATTTTCTTTGCATAAATTGTATTTATTAATTCGTAGGAAAGAACACCCATCAACATAGTAGAGGTATTCGACCCATTCGGAGCCTGAAAATTGAACAAATACCAGAAAATATTGCTGCGTAAAGTTGGGTTTGGGGTTTTTACGCACGGCAATATCTTTTAACAAATTGATCGGACTTTAATTGGTGCCCTTGTTGAAAGGTTCCTTCTTGGAGAGATGACAATTACCCTAGAAGATGTAGGGTTCATCTTAGGGTTACCGGTGACAGGGCGGCCGGTAATTGCTCATCCGTCGGAAGTATCAAATAAGAGAGCCGCTAGGGACTTCTTTACTTCGATACCCGAAAGCTAATTTAGCACTGGTGGGATAAAGTTGAAGTGGTTGCTAGATACCTACAAGGTTCTGTCGGAAACCTACACGGAGGAGATGCTTGTGATATACACAAATGCTTTCCTGCTGTGGTTGATGGGGGCAATTCTATTCCCAACGATGTCGAAGAATACGGTCAGCAACAAATATTTACTGTTGTTCGATAACCTGCAAGAGGTTGGGGAGTATGCCTGGGGTGTAGCAACTCTTGTGTACTTGTATTGAGCATTGCACAAGGCAATGAGACCCTACTCCAAAGCTATATGTGCATGTCTCTCACTGTTGCAGGTATACCATATAACTCTTTGTGATTACGTTTTCGATATTTTTTTATTAGTCGGTGTACAATAAATTTTGACGATACGAGCCTAATTTGTTTTCGTTCACAGGTGTGGTCTTATGAACACATTGCTACCGGCGCACCAAACCGTAGGAAGGGAACCGATAATGTGTGGTATCGGTTATGCGCTTGGGAGTACAGCCTGAAAGAGAGCCAATACCGGAGGAGAGATGATCTACATCACAACATTATACTCTATCGGGGGGAGTTCGACTCGCTATCTCTGGGCCAAATGCGTTGGGCATCATACAAACATTTGGAAAAACGGGTGGCAGAGTCGTTCGTTTTCACACTCTCCGGGTTGCAACGCACACCACTGATCCACTTCGACATTGCGGAGTGGCAACTACCAGATCGCGCAATGCACCATTTTAACTGCCTGTAGGGGTTGCCAGCCGATGCCCCGGATATGAGGGTTAACAGGAACCCACCGGGTGTCCAACGGTTTGGCAAGGTGAATGCGCACGAATTATGCACATACAAAATTGAGCTTTGGAGTTCTTGGCAGGACACGCTGGCGGCCATTGTGTCGAAGCCTGACCCCATGATCAGCATCGAGCAGTACAACGAGTGGTACTACCGCATCACGTGAAAGAGAATAGCCCCAATAAGGTTTGAAAGAGGGCAGAAGTACTACCCTAGGGGTCAAATCGATGAGCGTAGGGCATATGATCTCGTAAGTTACTCAACCAATGCTTTTAATTGGATTTAATGACGTTACTTATTATCTCTTTGGATGTAGGTTAATGTCTCGCTCGCCTTTTTCAAGAAACTGAGTGAACGGAAAGAAGTGGTGGACGCCATGGGAGCGGGACTTTGCCAATAGGCTAATACATTGGTGTTTGGCTGCGAGGATTTTTTGAGTCCGGAGTGGCAGCCTCCCCATGTGAGCGAGGGATACGGTGATCCATCGGGACAAACTTCGGGGGTGAGCCAGGGAGTTGGTGGTCCCCCCGTAGCTGGGATGGGTGGTGCTTGGGGGCTGCCATCGGGCATGGGAATGGCTCATTGGGACCACTTCAATGCCCCCTCGTTTAATTTGCTTGGGGACTCGAAAGTTACACTCCTCTCTCGGAGTCAAGTCACACAAGACTTCGACTTTGCAAACTTCTCTCTCTCCAAGGTACTGCCAATTGTCCCGTGGGCGGGACCTTCTGGCCCCCTCGGAGGGCAATATCCCCATTTCGACCCCCCCCCCTTCGCTTATCCCAAAGGGCATCCATTGAAGCCTCTACAGCCGGAAAAATGTCGCCTAATCCACAATAGTTACTTTAGCGCCCCCCCCCCCGGGAGGAAAAGCGTCAAGTGGTGTCAAGTGCCCAAATGGCATGGATTACAATATCTTGTGGGACGAAATGTCCACCCTATCTCCCGGGGCTTGGTTGGGCGACACTGTGATCTCTGCCTACGACCAAAATTTGAGGCTAAGGGATCGGGATAAGCGGAATGTGTATCCCCGCATTTTTTTGTTAGATGCGTATTTTCATGGCATGCTCGTATCTGAATGGGACGATTGGAAGAAATTGAGGGGGGAAGAAAACCTTGATCTAGTGGACACAGAGTGATTCGTTCCTTGCATTTCTTAGAAGGGATAGTCTGGTGAGCGCCCTTTGATGCGGACGTGTTCCTAATACCATTTTCCGGTAATAGAAACCACTGGTACTTGATTTGTTATGAACCAACTGATATGGTCATATCAATCCTTGACAGTCTCCGCGACGATGCCATTAAGATGCCCGTGAAGCAACTTTTCAAATACCAATTGGATGCTATGGTAATCCTGCGATTGTTGTTTTATGCTTATTGTAATTTGCTTACTATAATTGTTAACTCATAGCTTACGCCATTGTTTATTTCTCCACAGGATCTATTTTGTGCCATGGTCCACGATCTCCGTCGACTAAAAGTACCAAGGAAGCCGAAGCTCGAAGTTCGATTGAAAAGACATAGGCCCAAGCAAGCTAATCATTCAGACTGCGGCGTCTTCGTCTGCATGTACATGGACTACATTTGTCGGCGTGAGAGCCTCAAGGCGGCCGTCTGGAGCGAAGCAGAAGTAGAAGCCTTTAGATATAGAATAGCTTGGCAAATTCATAGCGGCCGGCCTAGAGCAGTTAGGTTTATTGTAAATCTGGCTAACGACGAGCCTCAAGATGAGGCCCAATGATGACATTGTAAACGATTTTTGCATTGACATAACATTTTTATTTTGAAACATTTGATCGAAGTTCGATTGTGACATGTATTTTTGTGTGTTGTGGATTTTTTGCCCTTGTTGAGACAGGTTTGATGGTGGTAAGAAAATGTTATGGTGTGGTTTTTTGCCCTCATTGAGACAGGTTGATGGTGGGAAAGAAAATGAGGGTAATGACTTCAACATATACTGTAAATCGTTCGCTACATAGTCTAGCAGACAGTCTACAACACAAAAAAAAAAAACAAATGTTGAAGTCTAATGTTTATGTTAAGCCGTCCGCTACACTATCTAGCGGACAATCTACAACACCAAAAAAAACAAGTGTTGAAGTCTAATATTTTTGTTAGGCCGTTCGCTACATAGTGTAGCAGACGGCCTAAAACACCAAAAAGTAATGTTTCTGTTAGGCCGTCCGCTAAACTATGTAGCGGACTGTCTAAAATACAAAAAACCCAAGTGTTGAAGTCTAATGTTTCTGTTAGGCTGTCTGTTACATAAAGTAGCAAACGGTCTAAAACACTCAAAAAGTAATGTTTCTATTAGGCCGTCCGCTAAACTATGTAGTGGACTGTCTAAAACACAAAAAAAATCAAGTGTCGAGGTCTTATGTTTCTGTTATGCCATCTGCTACATAGTGTAGCGGATGGTCTAAAACACTAAAAAAACTTAGGGTCGAAGTCTAATGTTTCTGTTGGGTCGTCCGCTACATAGTGTAGCGGACGACCTAAAACACAAAAAAAATGTCGAAATCTAATGTTTATGTTAGGCCGTCCGCTACATAGTGTATCGGACGGCCTAAAACACCAAAAAAACTAAGTGTCAAAATCTAATGCCTTTTTTAGGCCGTCGGCTACATAGTGTAGCGGACGGTCTAAAACACCCAAAATGTTTTTGTTAGACCATCCGCTACATAGAGTAGCGGACGTTCTAGAACACCAAAAAAAACTAAGTGTTGAAGTCTAATGTTTCTGTTAGGCCGTCCGCTACATAGTGTAGTGAACGGTCTAAAACACAAAAAAAAATCCAAGTGTTGAAGTCTAATGTTTCTGTTAGGCCGTTCGCTTCATAGTCTAAAATACCAAAAAAACCTAAGTGTTGAAGTCTAATGTTTCTGTTAGGCAGTCTGTTACATAGTGTAGCGGACGGTCTAAAGCACAAAAAAAAATCAAGTGTTGAAATCTAATGTTTATGTTCGCTACATAGTGTAACGGAAGGTCTAAAACACCAAAAAAACCAAGAAGTCTAATGTTTCTGTGAGGGCATCCGCTACACTATGTAGCGGACGAAAAGAAAAAAATCAAAACAAAAATTAGTGTTATTTTGTGATGTTTCTGGCTCATAAAAGATTATTACAAAAAAATTATTACAAAAAGTCCAACAGACTTGATGGCTTATAAAAAATTATTACAAAAAAATTAATTAGACTAAAGGTCCACTGCATTTTCTTCTTCCTCGTCTTCGGCATCATCTTTTTCCTCGTCTTGCAAACCCCCTGGACTTATCCCCAGTGCCTTGTAATGGTTCCGTTTGTCATGGTTTGTCATTTTGTTGCACAGTGCACACCTTCTCAGCTTTTTAGGTTGAGTAGCTTGTTCAATAGAGCTCTTCATCCGTGTAGATCTCTTGCGGCCTTTCGTTTGAGATATAATTGGATCCAAAGGCCGGATATCATTGTCGTCTTCCTCAACCGACTCATCATCTTCTGATCCCTGTGTCGGCTCAGTGTCAACCCCATTGCATTGCTCTAAAGCTACATCAAATTGGTCGACGATGGGCTCTTGCTGCTCCGCTATCTCGAGGAGATGTTTATATACGGCCATTGTAGCAGCACCCTTTACTAACAAACGGGTAAACATTGTCACCAGATGATTATACCGCAACGTCTTTGATTCTTCAAAGTCAGTATACGAATGCTCCGGAAAGGTAATGGTACCGTGCAACCTATTTGCAACCTTCGTCCACCGCGGCAGGACGTATTTATCGAGGATTGCCTTGATATTCTTCTGGGTGAAAAAGCGCAGAATGTGTCTTCACAGGATGCCATAGAACTCAAACTTCTTGTAAACACATGTCACTGAATCCGTCAATGTGTCATGGCTCACCGTATACATCCTACGCAGCTTCTCAGGGACGAGGTCGTTCATCAGCGAATAAACCTTGTACTCACGTGTAGACTTTTCTGCCACCTTGTTTATACTGTATCGTCCCGATTTTTTCAGCTCTACTTGGTATTGCATGAACATCTCCTTGGTATGGACTTTTGTACCGTTCACTTCCAGCGGGGTCTCAAGCAACTTTCTTCTTTGTTTGTACGTGCTTACAAAGTCTGCAGCCTTTTCTTTCACGAATAATGAGGCAACCGCTTTTTGGGCGAATGTGACGAAACTCTTCAAATTGGTAATTGTACCTACATAACTATCGAACGTGGCATTCATAGATTCACTCATGCCCATCGTTTTCATGCCCGCAAAAAAATACCTTCTCATGTAAACGCAAATACATTACTCTTTGAGCTCATACAAGTGTTGGAGCCACTCGTGGTCTTGCAATGAGTAATCCTCAACAAGTTTTTCCCACCTCTCCTCAAATTCCTCAATCATTAACGACTTGTTAACGCACTTGTCAAAATCCTGTTTAAAATTTGGATACTTTGCATGCACGTGATGCAGACGGTCAGGGTATTTGTTGCTTATGTGCCAAGAGCACAAGTTGCGTCGATTATCTGGGAAGACGGTAGCAATAGCATTCTTCATTGCCAAATCTTGATTGGTGATGATAACTTTGGGTGCTTTGAAGTTCATTGCTTCACGCCACGTCCTAAACAACCATACAAAAGAACTTACACTCTCGTCATTTAACAAAGCGAACCCGAACATGATGGAGTGATAATGATGATTAACGCTTGTGAAAGGAGCGAACGTCATCGAGTACTTGTTAGTACGATATGTGGTGTCGAAAGTCACAACATCTCCAAAATACTTATAAGCAAGTCTCGAATGACCGTCGACCCAAAAACTTATGGTAACTCGATGCTCGTCGTCAAGTTTGTACTCGTATGTAAACTGTGGGTCCTCCATTTGTATCCGATTCAATAGGCTCATTGTGGATTGAGCATCATTGATGTCATATGCAGCTCGTCTTTGGGTTCGGACCGCATTACGAACGTCCGTCGTGTTAAAGTTCAGATTCTGAATTCTCCCAACCTGTTCAGCAAGAACATTAACAATGTCGGTAGGTCTTATCGGTGCATTATTCATTGTGTGAATCATGCTCCTTGCGACATTACCCATCTTCTTGTGTTGATGCATCTGACTCACCTTAGAAGGGGTCACTAACGGGTGATTGTGTGCCAATTCCAAGCTAGTAATAAGCCAATGATGTTGCTTGGGTTTATGGCTTACGAACATCTTGAACTTGCAATTCGTGCACGCAAAGGAGTCCCGTCTTCTCCGCGCATATCCTATTTCATCATCACTATCATCATTACCGACGGATGGCTCATTTTGCAGTGGGTGTCTGCTCCTATGACACTCCTATAAGAGAGAGCATATCTGTTTTTGTTATATTGCATGTTCTTGTAGTTTTTATTCTAATGCCAAAACCAACCCTCAATGAATACTCTCTAAAACATTCATCGACTCCCTCCAATGTTTGAAATGTTCGCCCTAAATACGGATCACTAGAATCTACTAGGGTGTTGGAGCTTGACACGAAATCAGACATTGTGAAACAAAACCTATGTAGAAATAAATTATGCTTAACTATCAAATGGCATTTCTTGAACATAACAAATCAAAATTACCTTGATGAATAGACCAATTTAGCATGGCAAATATAACAAACATAATCTCAAAAGTATGTTCAATTTAACAATTATTAATTTCTTGAACTTAACAAATTAAAATTACTAAGATGAATAGACAAATTTAGCATGCCAAAATACAACAAACATAATCTCAAAAAATTCGAATTTAACTATACTAAATTTTTTAAAGTTAACAAATTAATTTCTTGAAGATCATAAATTAATATTATTTGATGAATAGACTGATAAATACAACAAAGATAATCCCAAAAAAAATTATATATTCCTCCAAAAAAAAAAAACTTCATCATTCAACCCATAAAGAAAACTTCACCATTCAAAACCTTACCTTGCTTGAGTGAAGCTTGAAGTAAGAGGTACTTGAAACTTGGAGCTTGAAGGGAGCTGAAAATGGAAGCAAGGAGATGAAATGGAAAAAGAGCTGAGAATTAGGGTACTTTTGAGTATATCTATCACGTCGTCCGCCACACTATCTGGCGAACAAAGTGGGGGACATGACGTGTAACTTGTCAGCCAAAAGCCGTCCACCACACTGTGTAGCGAACGACTTTTGATTGACAATTGTCAGGGTCAAAAAGTTGTCCGCTACATAGTGTGGCGGACGCCTTGGGCAGGGCATTTTGCTAAAAAAGACTATTCGTTACACTATGTAGCGGACGGTTTCCCTCTTTTAAAAAAAAGATATGGGTCGTCCATCCTTAAAAGATGGACAGTCAGATTGCGCTGGCAACTTCTCTCATTTTGCCCGCGCTGTCAACGGATCAGCTATATATAAACATATATATATATGGAAGCTGATCCATTACTAGCGCTAGCAACTTAACCCAAGTTACCAGCGCGATATGGCTGTCCACGCGTGAGGTTGGACGGCCAGATCGCAGGCGTGGACGGTCATTTTTTCGTCATCCCCTATATAATATAGCGGACGGCCAGATCGCGCTGACAACTTATTAGTGCCAGCAATGAATCACGACCTTATATATATATATATATATATATATATATAAACATATATAGCATGTCAAGCCCTTAATTTTGGGACTTAATTTCAACCAAAAATCTCTTTTATTTTTCTTGAGATATTGACACATATCTTGTCAATTTTTATTTCCTAATCCAAAATAGGAAATTCTCAATTGTCTCCAATATTTATTAGACTCTTGGTTCTAGTAAAGAATATAATAATATTCCCTTTGAATCAAAACATAGTTATTTTGATAAAATTAAATTCATAATTTAATCATCAAACTCTGCAATCATAGATATTAGAAATATAAATGTTTCCCACATCCTAGGAAAATGAAATTAGCAAGAGAAAAGTTGAAAAAGATAGATGAATAGGACATATGTGTGAATTCGACTATCGTAAAATCACAAGGAAATGAGAAAATTACAATTTGTCATTTTTATTTGAACAATAGGATATACAAAATCTAGACCCTGAATGAACAAAATCTCAAAACACAAATCCCATGGAATCCCAAATGCTACATTTGTCAACAAGATCTTGAAGCAACTCCGAGTAATTTTTTGAAACTTTGAACTACCGAGCAAATTTTAAAACTTCAAAGAGCATGCACCAAAATTGCCAAGAGAAATATGTGGCTTGTTATATAAACCTACGATTGTCGTTTGTGCAGGTGATGATGTTGGTGGAGCAACAATCCTCAAAAGGGAAGGGGGAGTACGGTGCCTTGCATTTTCCCGTCATATATATTAGCACATGTATACGCAATAAGTATTGCATGGTCTTGTACTATTGGATCATCCAACAAGATAAACACATGTGATGAAACTCACATTCAAAATAAGAGGATAAAATAATTTAAATGAGTTTGTATCACTTAGGATGTTATCCCATTGTATTCAAACTTGTAAACCCTACACACACACACACACACACACACACATATATATATATGTGTGTGTGTGTGTGTGTGTGTGTGTGTGTGTGTGTGTGTGTGTGTGTAGAAGTCGGGTTGTATAAGCAAGACATGAAATGAAACAGAATTATGGCAATAACAACTGAGGAGGGAAGACAAGTCACAGGCAGTAAGAATGTACATCAAGTTGCCATTCAACATTTTAAGGACTTCTTGGGAAGTCCTGTGCCTGAACATCCTCATATAAGAAGCAGACTGCAGCAGGTACTCACTAAAGTCTTAACTGAGGAACAACAAGAAATGTTGAAAGCACCTGTGAAGGAAAGTGAAGTCAAGGAAGCCATGTTTGCTTTGAAATCAAATAAAGCACTTGGACCTGATGGGTTTACATCTGATTTTTTTCAGAAAAAATGGAATGTGGTAGGTAAGACAATGACTAATGCTGTGCAAGAGATGCTGCACAAGAACAAAAATATCAAATTCTTTAATAGTACCATATTAACCTTGATACCTAAAACATCAAATCCAAACACAATGAAGGACTTTAGACCAATTGCTTGTTGCAATATGGTCTATAAGTGTGTTTCAAAGGTTATATGTGCTAGACTAAAACAGATTCTGCCTACTTTGATAAGTAAAAATCAATCAGCTTTTGTGGCTAATAGGCATATAGCTGATAACATATTGCTTATGCAAGAAGTTGTGAGGAATTATCATATAAAAGGGGGATCACCAAGATGTGTTTTGAAGATAGATCTACAGAAAGCATATGATTCTATAGGATGGAGTTTTTTAAAAGCAGTTATGGTAAACATGAGATTTCCAAGTGTGTTTGTTGATTGGTTTAGGCAATGTGTAAGCAGTGCTAGATTTTCAAGAAGCCTAAAGGGGAATGTGGAAGGATATTTTTCAAGTGCCAAAGGGTTAAGGCAAGGGGATCCCTTATCCCCTTACTTGTTCCTCTTGGTAATGAAGGCTTTATCTGGACTAATGGAAAATTATGCACAACAGGAGGACTTTAAATACCATCCTAAATGCAAAGAGTTGCAAATACACCACTTGTGTTTTGCATATGATCTTTTTATCTTGGCTAGAGCTGATCAGGGAACTCTGAGACTAATTAAAGCAACTTTGGAGGAATTCAGGTTGTTATCAGGCTTATCCCCCAATCTCATGAAAAGCTCAATCTTCTTAGCTGGAATAGACCAAAAGAAAGCTGCAAACTTGGCTGAGATGGTTAATATTCCAATGGGGAGGCTGCCTATTACTTATCTTGGGGTACCACTTATTTTAACCAAACTGACATACCAAGATTGCTCAATTTTAGTGGAAAGAATCACCAAAAGGCTATCAAGCTGGACAACAAAGGTACTTTCTTATGCCGGTAGAGTACAATTGGCAATATCAGTATTATGTAGCATGCAGATTTATTAGTGTACCATTTTTATACTGCCTAAGAGAGTAATAAAGCTAATTGATAAGAAGATCAGAGCCTTTATATGGCATGGGAAGGAGATGAAATGTACAGGGGCAAAGGTGGCTTGGAAGGATGTTTGTCTTCCCAAACAAGAAGGGGGTATATGTATTAAAAACCTAGAAGAATGGAATAGGGCTGCAATATGCAAGCACCTATGGGATATTGCAAATAAGAAAGACTCCTTGTGGATTAAGTGGTGCCATATATACATCATAAAAAATCAACATATCTGGACCTTTAAGCCATGAAGGATATTGTCATGGACTTGGAGAAAATTGATGAAACTAAGGAAGCAATGCCAAGAGCTTATTCAGTACAAGGTATGGGATGGGAAGAATACATGGCTGTGGAAAGACAAATGGATATCTGAGAAACCTTTGATTGATGTATTTGGACAGAGAGCCACTTATGACTCAGGAATTCAACCTGATGCCAAAGTCCATGAGATCATCCTAGAAGGGGATTGGAAAAGGATGCTACCTAGATCAAAGGAGCTAAAAGAAATCAATCTCTTGCTAGCAGAACACTAGAAACCAAATATGGAGGCAACAGACCAAGTACATTGGACTTTGAACAAGAAGGGACAATTCACCATTCATTCAACTTGGGAAAATATGAGGAAGCATGGTGAGAAGGACCCTATCTGGAAGCTCATTTGGTTTCCTGGAAACATGCCTAAATACTCAATCAAGATTTGGATTTTATGTAAAGGAGGACTAAGGACAAAGCATAAATTGAAGAGATGGAACATGATTCAAGAAGATACTTGCATATTATGTATGACTTCTCCAGAAACAGAGGATCATCTGTTTACACAGTGTCCCTATACAACAGAATTATGGCAAATGGTATTAGGGAAAATGCAAGTGAATATAAGATTGCAAACATGGATCCAATTTAGCAATCAGGCAGCTCGCATGTTCAGAGGGAAGAGTCTAAGAGCTCGACTGGGGAAATTAGCTGTGGCAACAACAGTGTATGGCATATGGCAAGAGAAGAATGCTAGAATATTTGAGCATAGAGGTGCTAAGGTGCAGGGATGCATGTATATGATCAAGGAATGGATTAAATTTCGTGTACAGAGCTGGAAACTAGCAATGGAAAATGAGAAGAATCGAAGGCTATGCAGAGAATGGGGATTGGATGAAAGGCTGCTCACAAAAAGTAGGAACCAATGACTTGAATAATATGATGTTTCAATGTAATTAGATGAAATGTTGATACAGTGTATGTAACATACAAAAATGGAAAGTATAGCACATAATGGAAAAAAAAGGACCTTTTTTACCCAAAAAAAAAAAAGACATGAAATGAAACAAAGACAAATTTCCTTTATCTGTTATGATATCAAGAGCATAAAGTCAAACGACCTCTCTTCTTCTCCTTTCATGCGGACCTTAATTTTTTTTCCCTGTCATGGCTTCGTCCCCAACACCTTCCACCCCTAACTCCTCGTTGTCTTCCCCTTAAATCACCTTAAACACCTCATATATGTTAAACTCACCACAGACAACTACCTTCTCTGGAAAAGTCAATTTCTGCCACTTCTCCGTGGTTATGATCTCCTTGGATTTGTTGATGGCACCCATATGTGTCCTCCCAAACATCTTGAACCCACTGAAATGCCTACACCAATATCTGATCTCACAGCTGCCTCATCTGATTATCCCCCTTAAAACGCTTCCTACGCCCTTCCTACACCCTCTAGTAAAGTTCTTGGCCTACATACATCTGTTGTTGTCTAGCTTTCTCTTGAGCGCAAGTTTGCCTCTCAATCCAAAGCCAAAATCTTCGATCTTCGTTACAATCTTCACCATCTTAGCAAACATGATCGTAACATGACTGATTTTCATAAGGGAAAAACAATCCAAGACACTCCGGCTGCCATTGGTCACCCAGTCTCTGATGAAGACCTCATCAATGCCCTGTTAGCTGGACTTGGTTCTGAATATCAATCCTTTGTTACCTCTATCACTACCCGCCCTGATTCCATCTCTTTGGATAGTCTCTATGCTCTTCTTCTCACTCATGAGACTCAGATAGAAAGACAGCATGTCCGTGAATTATCTTCAACCCAAGTACATGCGGCGATTACCAACCGCCTACCTCCATCTCAACCATCGGCCCCACCTCCCAAATTTCAACACCCATATCCACTTCTTCACTCTAATGGCAGTAAATACAGGGGGCGTCAACTACACTGTGGCGGTGGCCGCTTATCCGATCATTTCTTTTCCCAGCCATCTTCCAACCGTCCCACCACCTCCATTATATGCCATCATTGCAATCAACCTGGTCATATTCGACCTCATTGCCCGTATCGTCCACCTCGTTCATCTTCCTCTGTGGCTTATCTAGCCACTCCCCCATCTCCACAAACTTATGACCCGGTGTGGTATCCTGACTCTGGTGCCACAAGTCACATAACCAATGACGTGACCAATCTCTCTCAGCCAGTGGCGGAACCAAGATTTCATCTCAGGAGGGGCTAAAAATATATCAAAGAAGATAAATATTTTTATAAGTAAAATAGCATACAAAAACAAAGTGCACTTTTCGATAATACACAAAACATACTAAAAAAACATCTAAAAGGTCTTATTAAGTTTCATGAGAGCCACTAAAGACTCTTTACAACACAAAATAAGATAATACAAAAAACACATTTCAGTGTTTACAAACGAAAGCACTAAATAATTTCAATTTTTAAATGCACAATTAACACAATCTAAAATAATCAATGCTCAAATGGGATAAAAATTCAATTGGGTTCCATCCTCCATCAACAATCTCAAATCTAAGTGCTCAATGCACGATTAACATCCATAAAACATCAATTAATAATCTAAATTATCAAATACACAACTAACCTAAAATTATTAATCAAATAATCAATTCTCAATAGCAAAAGAAATTGTTCAAAATGCACACCGACCTCAGTCCTCAGAAATCAGAACGGCGTCGTTGTCGCAATGTTGTCGGTCACTGAAACTCAAAGTCAGATCTTCAATTTCACTATTTCAAGCGCCGTGACCGCCGAACGGCAGTGGCGGAACTTCCTCGGTACGTCTGCCGGCTCGTAGACGGTAGATCTAAGCTAGATCTGCCAGATCTGATTTGGTCGGAGTTGGGTGGGGACTGGCCGGAGTTGGGGTGGGGACTGCCGGACTGGGGAGGGCCTTCGCCGGCTTCGCGCTTCGGAATCGGGGGACGGCGACCGGCGTTACCTTACCAATGAGCCCAGTCGACGACCGGTGGCCGTGGGTCGGTGGGTGGTGCCGGTGTGCGGCGAGCCGCGGTGGCTGAGAGAGCCGAGAGAGGAGGAGAGATGCGTCAGATGCCGGCGTGAGAGCTTGACTTGACGGCTTGACGCCACGGCGACCGCCGACCGGCGTTAGACCCGTTAGTGCGTTACCTTACGACGATGAGCCGAGGCTGCCGAGCCGATGACCGGTGGCCTTTGTGTGGTGCCGCGGTGACTGAGAGAGCCGAGAGAGGAGGAGAGGTGCCGCCGTGCCGCGGTGAGCCGATGACTGAGAGTTGACTGTGAGACTGTGAGAGCCGAGAGAGGAAGAGAGAGAGAGAGACAGAGAGAAAGAGAGAGAAAGGGAAAGTTGCAAATAAAAAAAAACACTATATATATATATATATTTTTTCAAAATCTGAGGGGGGCTATAGCACCCCCTCGTACAAGCGTGGTTCCGCCCCTGCTCTCAGCTTGCCCCATATGATGGTCCTGATCAAGTTTTAAATGAGTTTGTATCACTTCGGAAGTTATCCCATTGTATTCAAACGTGTAAACCCATGTACATATATATATATATATATATATATATATATATATATATATATATATATATATATATATATATATATAGCGAATACGTTGCTAGCAACTTACCTAAGGCTAATCCCGATACTACGTAGTTTTGATTAAATTTTCATAATTCTTTCGTTTCCTTTTCTTTCTCCCTCCCACGCCAGATTGCCGGCCTCCGTAACCGGCCAGCCTCCATTGCCAGCGCAGGTCAGGCAAAGCTCTAACTCTCTAACCTACAATTTATTCTTAGAGCAAATACGTACCTAATTTGCAAAAAAAAAAAAGAACCGGATCAATGAACTGTAAATCTGAATCCGCGGGTTCATCTAATCACAGCAAAATCTTAAAGCAGGAAGAAAGCTATGTGGTCCATTTGCAGACGAAAGAGCATATATGCAGACATATTCACTTGAATAAGATCATCAATTTTGATCATCAATTGTTCATTCCAGATTTTTATGTGAATCTGGGTAATGGGTAGGCTTCAAATACACACAGACGACATGGAACCCAGAATCCCACCACTGCAACATCCCCACCTCTGCCTCCTGCCCTCTACCTCCACGTACATCCCTCTACCTACATCCTGTCGGCCTGCCACCTCTTTCTCTAGCCTATCGATTCACTTTTACATGATTCCATGGAAATGAACCAATAGCTTTTTTAATTCAGGTTTATCAGCACCCATTTGATCGAATCAACATTTTTTTATCCATTCAATTGTTTGGTTTTAATCAAATGTTTTATGGTTGTATGGGGTCAAAGTTAATGTTGGGTATTTGAAACCGCCGACGATTTGGAACCGCCGGTGATTGGACGGCGACTGCTTGGGCGGCGAGTATATCAGATCTGGAGAAGAAGTTGCGGCAGAGGTCACAGTTACGGCAGAGATCATGGACGATGGCCCGCAACGGCGCCAGTGTGGATGTTGGCCGGCGACGGTGGTGGCCGGCGATGGGCCGCTTCTTGCGTTTGCAGATCTGCTGTACAGAGGAATGATGTGTTTGACGGGGAGAAGAGGAGAAAAAAAAGGGATTATATACGATGGGCAAAACTACGTCGTTTTCTTGTCTAGCCTTAGGTATGCTGCCTAAGGCTAGCAGTATATTCGATATCCCCATATATATATATATATATATAGAAGTCAGGTTGTACAAGCAAGACATGAAATGAAACAAAGACAAATTTCCTCTATCTGAAATATACCATTACTCTCGAGCATTTAGGATAGTTGGATAAGGGAGAGTTGATGAGCTAGAAGGAGAGGGTAAAAGAAGCATAGGGTTATTTTGTTGAATATCAGCGGTCTCAAAGCATCCAATATTTTTTACCGAATGTGTGTAAAAGGTTATGCAGACTAAGTTAGCCAAATTAGTGATCTAGGGTTGATTATTAGGGTGTTTTAGTTTTTCTCCATTAATCATTTTAATTAACCTTGTCGTGGTATCGTTTTCTCCATTTGGTAATGTAATTTACATTTGCTCGTTTCCAGCTAATAAACTTTATTCTTTATTTCTTGCTACCAAACTTTTTTTTTTGTCAACGCTGAAGTGTATCACACATGGCAAGTTGGATGCACCGTCATTTTCTTCTTCTTTTTTTAATTTTAGAATTGATGTTCCAACAACTGAACCAAAATGCAACTTCTTTCTTCATATGAATAGTGCAGTTTGGAGTGGACTTATTGATCCCCTTTTCAATTTTGGACCTTTCCGTATTTTCTTTTATTCTCGTTCCTTTTTTTCTTTTTCCTTCTCCATCCTGTTGATTCTATTATTCCAATCATCTGCTTCATATATAAATTTCATTTTGGTTTAAGAAAAAAAATCTCATTTTGCAAACTATTTCAAAAAGCAAACAAAAATGCTAACTTTTAGTGTTTACTATAATAAACTATGAATATATAAACGCTACAAAATGTCATCTTAGTTTTCTGAAGAAAAATTTTGTTGTCAAGAAAAAGTTCCAATATGATCAACACATCTAGCATTTTGGTTGAAAACCACGAATCTGGTCCCTTATTCCTTATTCCTCTTTGACAGGAAAATTTTGTAATGCATTTTTAATAGTTTGAATTGCGCAGTAATTTTTTTCGTGTTGGTATATGAAAATGAGCAGAGTTATGTCGCCGCTCGTCAGCGGGTCCAGTGGTTTGAACATCCATCTCTCAGCATTTTGTTGGACATGTATAGTTGCTTAAAAAGCTAAAGCATGTATTGCCTTCCACAATATTTGACTAAGATTGCTTCTGGTTACATAAAAAAACATCTTATATATTTATCACGAAAGTTAGTTGTAGCACCTAACTATTGTTTCTTGGTTGATAATGTCAAACACTAACTTAACTATGTGAACTAAAGGAGGTCAGATCACTGACAGCTTTTGCATGTTTTGCCCGTATAGCCGTATATCAGGACTGGGTGAACCACTTATGCTGTAACTGATCTTTATCCTCTCCCCCTTTTGCTTTTGTATTTGCAAGCGCTAAACTCTATTTTCCTTTACATATATCGCTTTCTACATGACAAGCAGAATCATAATCTATTATGTATAGCCGAAATGGCTAACTCTGTAACTTTTATATTTTCAATGCAATTCTCAGTTCTACCAAAAAAAAAAATTTATGTGAATAACAAATGGGGTTGCCGACTATTTTTTTGGATAATTAGTATTATGTTACTATCTGCTCTAAAAGCTTAAAGAGTTTATCAAATTAGAACTCTGATACCATGCTAAGTTAATATTTGTTTGAAAAGTTTGAGATGTTAAAAAATATGCTCAACAATGTATATCACGTTTTAACTATAGAGATGACTTTTTATGTAAACTCATGAATATGGTAAGCACTTGTATCTCAAAAAACAAATAATTAAAAGAAACCAAACAAACAGAATGGATCAAAGTGCACAAGTATATTACTGTAATTAAAGATAGAGCAGAGAAGTCTGGGCCCATCTCATATTAACTAGGCCGCAGAGCCTTCCAATGTTGACAAGACAGAGCATCCCACAATTACTTGGCCGCAGAGCCTTCAAATGTTGACAAGATAGAGCATCCCACAATTACTTGGCCGCAAAGCCTTCAAATGCAACGCCAAACTAGAGCATTATTGCGGCATGTCTGCCCTTCGAATTTGGATCTCCTGCCTGCTGTAATCATGATTACAGCAGGAAGTGCTATGATAAGAAGCTGAGAGAGAGAGAGAGAGAGAGAGAGAGAGAGAGAGAGAGAGAGATGTTGTAACCATGATTAGAGTTTCACTTCTCATAACAATTATGAACAATTTTATGATAGCCATCATTTATTTCTTCTTGCTCATAGAAAATTTTGACAATTCTTATATATATAAAAGTTTCAATAAATAAAATAAAAAAGTTCATTCAAATAAGGTTCTTGAGTGCCTTTCGTTTCTTCCAAAGCAACAAGATTGAGCAATAGAATGTTGAAAATGGATTAACCCAAATTCCCAATGAAGTATATATATATATATATATATATATATATATATATATATATATATATATATATATATATCTATATTACTTATTAAGCCAAAATATAGTTTGGTTTAAAACATTTTTTGTGTTATAGAACTACCAACCTACAATAATGACAAGTGACATCCCAACAAAATTTCTAAGAAATAACCCAAAATCTTAATTGGTAAGTAACTACCTATATAATTATGTTTAGTTTTCACAAATTAAAATTCATCTATACATAGAATTAAAGTAAACTTTAAAGGTCAAGTTGGATACGATAATAATATTTTGGTAACTTATGTTTGGACACGTATTACTAACTTATTTTCAGTAATTTAATATTCATTTTATTGAATATGACAATAAACACGTATACGTGATTTTTTTTTTTTATAACAAAATTTGTACTATTAATTTCATTTTTGCACACTCATCGCGTGTGCCACGGTGACTCGTTACTTATAATGAGAACATATTTTTCATTTTTAATGTAATACTCCCTCCGTCCCTTTTTAAGTGATACAATTTTTTTTTGGGCCGTCCCACAATAAGTGACAACTTCCAAATTAGGAAAGATTCTTTAAGTATTTTTACACATTTACCCTTTCTATACTTTTTTTATTCTATTTCTCTCACCACATTTAATTCTCTACCAACTCATTTCTCTCTCATGACCCACCACTTTACACTTTTTTATTCTATTTCTCTCTCCACATTTAACACTCTACCAACCAATTTTCTCTCTCATGGCCCACTCTATTCTTTCCACTCTCTAAAGGGTAAAATGGGAAAGACATATAATATACTCCCTAAATTCTTAATCTACGTGCAAAACAAAATGTATCATTTAAAAAGGGACGGAGGGAGTACGATTTTGGTGTTACACTGAAAGTGATTCTGGAAAGAGAGAGAGAGATGATGTAACCATGGTTATAGTAAGGGATCCAAATCCATGCACTTCTCATCACAACTATGAACAATTTTAACCTACCCATCATTTATTTCTTCTTGCTCATAGAAAATTTTGACAATTCTTATATATAGAAAAGTTTCAAGAAATAAAATAAAAAAGTTCATTCAAATAAGGTTCTCGAGTGCCTTTCGTCTCTTCCAAAGCAACAAGATTGAGCAATAGAATGTTGAAAAGGGATTAACCCAAATTCCCAATGGAGTAAATATCTATATCTATACTACTTATAATGAGAACAATTTTTTTATTTTTGATGTAATACCTTTTTGGTATTATACTGAAAGTGATTCTAGTGACGACACGTGTCCAAAATGAGGATAAAATCGTAAAACACATTTTTAGTATTACATAACTACCCACCTACAATAGTGACAAGTGACATTACAAGAGAAATTTTAAAAAGTGATACAAAATAAAAATTTTAATTGGTAAGTAACTACCTATAAAATATGTTTGTTTTTCACCAGTTAAAATTCATCAGAAAATATAGTTAAAAAAATTTAAAGGCCAAGTTTGATACGATAATAATATTTTGTTAACTTATTTTTGGACACGTATGGCTAACTTATTTTTTTATTAGTTAAAATTTATTTTACTGAATATAACAGTAAACATGTATACGTGATGTTTAATTTTTTTTTTTTTAACAAAATTTGTACTAATAATTTTATTTTCTCACACGCATCGCGTGTGTCACGGTGACTCGTTGAAGGCAATGGAAAGAGGGAATTCTATAAATAATTAAACACATATTCTGTCGGTTCATGGACCAAGAAGGAAAAGTTTACATTACGTGTAAATACCAAGTAGTCTATGGACCATTCGATAAATACCATGCCTCCAAAGGCCTTCAAGTGCAATAGCAAAACATTAATGCTATAAATAAGTACAGGGCGGCCGAGCAAATTTGACTTTGAGCAGACAGTTGAGAAAGCCATCGAACAGAGCAAAAGGAGTTCCACTCCGTGTACGTTTCTCTCTTGTCTGAATCCGTTCTTTTCAAGTTTCTACATTCAGATTCATATCTAACTTTTAACACTTTTGGGGTTTTCTTCTTTAATTTACTTTTGTGCGATTGATTCTGTTTGCACTAGTAGAGGAAGGAAAAAATGACTTCAGATGGCAAAGTTCATGCTTTTGAGGAGGTGGCAAAGCATAATCAGAAAGGAGATTGCTGGCTTATAATATCCGAAAAGGTCAGATTTTTTTTATATACCTCCATGTTATAGTTTCTATTTAGTTTGTACAGTGATTTTGTTTGGTTGATTTGTCTAATACTGGGATGTGATATGAATTATGTGGTTATGTCTCTGTGACAGAGTTGAACTAGAATATGAATTATGTAAAGTTATTAGATAAGAGGGGTCAGATTTGTTTGATATGTGATTGTCTTCCATATTTCTTTGAACTGTTTATTTTTATTTTTATTTCGCCAGTTTTTTGGTAGGTTCAAGACAGTGGCGGAACCAGGATTTTATCCCGGGGGGGCTAAAAATATACCGATGGAGATAAATATTTTTATAAGTAAAAATATACTTAATTAACTTAATTTCACCCCACCATTCAACTAAATCACATATCCGACATCTCAATCCAATTGGGTCCCATCCTCCATCAACCATCTCAATTCTCAAATGCTCAATGCACAATTAACAACATATAATCAGCATGAAAATAATCTCAATTTTTAAATGAACAATTAACACAACCTAAAATTATCAATCAAATAATCAATGCTCAAATGGGATAAAAATCCAATTGGGTCACATCCTTCATCAACAATCTCAAATCTTAGTGCTCAATGCACGATTAACATCCATAAAGCATCAATTAGTAATCTAAATTATCAAATACACAACTAACAACCTAAAATTATTAATCAAATAATCAATTCTCAATAGCAAAAGAAATTGTTCAAAATGCACACTGACCTCGGTCCTCAGAAATCAGAACGGTGTCGTTGTCGCAATGTTAATCAAATTGTTCAAGCGCCGTGACCGCCGAACGGCAGTGGCGGAACTTCCTCGGTTCGTGCGCCGGCTCGCAGACGGTAGATCTAAGCTGGATCTGCCGCCCAGATTTGTTCTGGCCGGAGTCGCCGGAGTTGGGGTGGGGACCGCCGGACTGAGGAGGGCCTTCGCCGGCTTCGCGCTTCGGAATCGGAGGACGGACGGCGACCAACTGATGAGAGCCCAGCTGAGACAACGACCGGTGGCCGTCAGGCCGTGGGTCGGTGGGTGGTGCCGGCAGCCGGCGTGCGGGCGGTGAGCTGCGGACTGCGGTGGCTGAGGCCTGAGAGAGCCGAGAGAGGAGGACTGGAGCCGAGATGCCGGCGTCACGGCGACGGCATGACGGCGACCGACGACCGGTGTCCCGTGTCCGACTGTCCGGCACTCCGGTGACTGTGAGACTACCTTACTATGAGTCGGCCGAGAGAGGAGGAGAGAGAGAGAGAGAGAAAGAGAGAGAAAGGAAAAGTGGAAAATGAAAAAAAACACTATATATATTTTTAAATTTTTTTTTTTTTTTTTTCAAAATCTCAGGGGGGGCTATAGCCCCCCCTCGTACAAGCCTAGTTCCGCCCCTGGTTCAAGAGATGTTAATATGGAAAGCACGGTCTCCTTAACTCTTACCCTTGATACCATATTGGGTGTAAGTTGCTTAGGACATTAGCTTTAATTGGTAGTTATTAGAATTATTGTTTGGATGATACGAATTATCTTGATGGCGATCAATGAAATTAGCATCTATCATATGACCAAATACGGTTTAGCAGATGATAAAAGGAAGTAATGTGAAGAAAAGAGCTGTCTTGTGAGTGTCAGGATGAAAACCTGTCTCCAAGGTGTATTTGTCTCTTTACATTGGCTTGGAATATCATGAATATAGATCTCCGTATTTGTTTAACAATAGAGGCATAGATCCTAGTAACAATGAAAGGACATGCTCTGATCTCAACTAACTGATGTAGAACCACTTTTATCCATTCAATGTCCGTCTGGACATGCTCTGGATACAACGTTGATATATGTATATATACATGTGTCTCTGTGTGTATAGTGCTTAATAATGTAGGGCACCCATAACTTGTATTTATAATTTTTTACTTGTCATAGTATTATGGCAATGAATTGTCTCAACCTTTTCTTTGGAAGTTTTTCGTTAGATATAACACATGTAAGTTTAATCCTTCACACATGATCACACGCACACACCATGAAGTATTTGTGGATCGGAATTTAGTTTGAATGACCGATCCAGTTCTGGGCTTGCTTTGATTTTGTTCAAGTTGAACCTAAATTTTTGTGTTAAATAACTCAACTGTTAAAAAGTGATGGTTTTTTCAAAATAACTAATTTTGCTTCACGAATACATATAGTATCTGAATCTGAGTTTGATTTAGCTGATTCGGATAGGTAGATGCATTTTTGGTGTCTGTAAGAAATCTGGATCTGGATCTGGATCTGGATCTGGATATGGATATGGATATGGATATGGATGTTGTTTATACTCATTATCTATCTGAATGACATCTGTTTAGAGCCCTACTCTCCACCATATTCACATCTACATGAAGAAGGGGTTGAACCAGTCCGATCAAAATTCAAATGGTACTATTATGAAATAAAGAGCGAAGGACACAGGGGAGTAAGTGGGGTTGCACGCATATAGAATAGGAAGGAACACGGGGTCTTCCTTTCCGAAACGCGCAATACGGAGGATATAAATGGCTAAAGGAAAGAACTTGCTAACTCATTATTACTTGGTGATAAAATTTCTTGTACAAGAGGTTAGACCTGGGTCGAGTATAGGATAAATGTTATGGCACTTTCGTTTTTCTGATAATCAATATATGTTATGGCACTTAAGAGGTATAAGAAGCAATTTGTTGTAAGAGGTCAAATTTGTGGCATTTGTAGAGCTTAGATATGTATCTGCATAGTGGCAAGTGATGTTGGATAGCAACCAACTAATTGTTATGCTACAAGGGTTAGATTCATGGAGACTTAACCTGTTCGGGTTTTATTTTGTCATACAGAGTGTGATTAAACGAGGGATTTCAAGGTGATTTCACTGTTTGGAAAGGATTTGAAGATACCTTAAACGTAATCCCTGAGGGATTTCAAGGGCATTTCAATGTTTGGAAAGGATTTGAAGATACCTTAAACGAAATCCCTTGTCTGGTAAGTGCAAAAGGGAATTGGCATAATTCCAGAAGGTATTTTAAGAGGGGTTTTGAGGGGTCTAAGTTCCCAGTTGAAATGAATTAGTCCACAGTAGCTTTTAGTCATATCCGCAGTTAGAAAATCACGCAACTTGACGGAGTAACTGAAGCCAACTTGTTTGGAGGTGGAGATCCTCGGCGTCTCTTTCTTCTTAAGATTATGTTTTCTACAAATCTGACGAAGTGGACATGGTTTCTGCTATGACTGCTTTTGACTTACGTATATTAGGATTTGAAGGACGAATTTCAGGCAAATGTCTACAACTACGATAACTTGGACATGATTGCCGGCAACGGCGAAGATAACTCAAACATCAGTCATGAGGATTTGAAGGATCTATATTTCCAGCAAAGAAAGTGAACCGCCAGTCATAGATATCATTGGAAATTCAACATGGTTCACATCAAAGAAAACTGAAACGCAGCTACAAATTTGTCGAAGTGTGACCTGATTTCTGCTGAAGAAAACCTGATTCTCATCTTTTCCTTATCCTTAGCTTTGTCGAAACAAGTCCATGAGAAATACAGTAAAGAATTCCTGGCTGCACTTTGTTGTCTATAATCTCTGTGTGTAGATGGGTAAGGGTGAGTATAGACCATCTCTAGGAATTAGGTTTTGAGGAGAAGGTTAATTTAGCTTGGTTTGATTATTCTTATTGTCAGGCAAAATACTCATTGAATAATTTCCAAGCCATAGATTAGTAAGTCCTAGAGTTTGGAAATGATGGGATTTTAAACTGAAGGGATTTCATAAGTAACAGAAACTGAAAGTTACACATAAAAAAAAATGAATAGAAGAAGAAGAAAAGGAAACATAAAGAGAACAGAATGGGTTGCAATTACGGCCATGCACCTAGTGCATGTAATGCAGGTGGATAGCACGAAGGAGAGGACATGTAGAACATCAAGGGGATGTAGAAATCAAGAAGCTATATGATCGGAAGAATATGGAATGCAGTAGACCAAGGAGCTTTGCTAAATCTAGAAGCTATATTTGCCTAGTTCCACCTTCTCCCAGTCTCCTCCTTCGATAGTACGAACTATGAAGCCATAATGAGAACATTGACAATTTAAAGTAAAAATGAAATTACTTGTCAATATTTGTGAATAGTCCAAAAATTTGATTATTTGACTCGCCAATATCTGCAAATGAAATCCTGTCTTAAGTCCACTTATGTCTAGGGAAATGAAACAAATGTAATGAGCAAACATCCGTCAGAGTATTGGCGGTCCGATGTAGAAAATGCGTGTTTCAAAGCTTCTTCGAATTTGGAATACCCCATCTGGAAAGGAGTGCTAAGCTATTTGGGCTCAAAATCACCACCCTAGCTTTGCCTCTAAATAGATGTTTTCGCCCATTAAAAGAGATGCTTTTTTTAAGGATTTCTCTACCATAACTCGGCCCCTTTTTGCTACTCAAACTCTTCTATCCTCTTGGAAGAACGGCAAGTACAGATTGTACACTACTTTGTCATTTCTTGTACCATAAATTTTTGCTCTATCCAAAACGTGAAAGAATCACCAACCATATAGCAAGCCTCTGAAGCTCTTGTAAAAGCATCTCATTGATCTTATTACCTTTTTAAGATTTTCAAGTTACTTTGCGATTCCTTCAAGCTTTCAAACCACTATCAGAGCAAGCTTCGAATTACATTTTACTTTCTTTAATTCACGTTCTTTCCCAGCATGGAAGTCCCCTTTTTCCATTTGGATGGCCCAATGTTTGTAAAGAAGAATGCACTTTCTGTAGATTTAGATACGCTATCAAGTCAAAGCTGTCATTCCCTCTTGACATTACTAGTTTAGTTCTTTTTTATCTGACTTTGAATTTGGATAGAAGTAGTCACAACTGGAATGTTTAGCACGCTATCGTCAAGAAAAGATGCAAAAAATATCTGCTGCCTCTTTAGTCCCCTTAATTGTAACTCTTGTTATGTTGTGGGGATTCGTATGTGATCGGTACAAATTTGTTTCTGAGCCCATGGATCTGCATTTTTGTCTACTCCTATGGGCATGATGCAGAATGTGGAGTGTCTTAAGCTACCTGTCATATCGAATCATTGTGGTTAGAATGTCACTTTTAAGGCACCTTGGAAAAAAATGATGGACTTTTGAAGAGGCATACAAGTGCAGACGATGTTGTAGATATACACAATGATAGTGCCACCACTGAGGATTGCCCACTCTGATTTCTTCGTTTCATTTCGTCCCCTTTTAACTAAAAGTATGCTACAAAGCTCTGCAACTTAAGAATGCAAAGTTCTAAATGTAAGGGCAGGATTTTAAATCTCTTTAAGTGGATTGTCATAGGTGGGGAATCTCATTAAAAGTCATTTACGAGATTAAAACAATCCTTAGCATCTGGGGGCACTCCATTATAATGTCCTTTGATATGTGGGAGCATGCCAAAATTGCATGCGTTCGTCTTTCTTCTGTACATCTTGAAATTTACCCAAAAGCTAGTAGGTTAGAAGCATTTACTTCTAGACCGAGGCCATTCTTATCCCTCTTCTGATGCTCGAGCTTTTATATTAAAGCTCCCTCCCTCCCAACCTCCCAAAGAAGGGAATACTTTTGAGCAGTGGGCATGGATTCATAGCTGAATTGCTGCTGACAATCCCTTTTTCCAGCGATTAGTATCTCTTAACTCACCGAGCTTCTCTTTATGTATCAATTATTGTAAAAAATTAAAAATGTAAAAAAAATTCATCTGGTTCATCTGCATCATTTTCTTGGTGAAATGCCCAAGAACCCTATGTGGCATTTTTAGTCCCTAGGCCTGCACGAAACCGGAGACAGATCTGATCCTCTCTTTCAAAACATTTTTTACTTCCCTTGCAAAAACCTTTTGTCAACCTCCTAAAGAATTTCTTAATCAGCTCAAAGAGCTGCATCGCAATATTATCGTCAAATGAGTGAGATCCTGCAACACCATTTTAATACCTAGGAACCGAGAGAGAAGTTTTTGGTCGAATGTTAAACGGATCGAGGATAGGCTATATAATATTTGTATCGGCTTAGATGTGGGTATTTTCTAAACAGATATGGTTAATTAATTTCGCTATAATCGAACAGAAACAGAAATGAATGTTTGGATTTTCAAATATCTATTTACAGCCTTGATTTTAGCAGGGTTGAGCAATGTGAGAGATCAACTTTTGGGTTTAAAGCCACAAACGAGGAGTGTTCTTCCCGCTTGGACCATAACAGGAAATCCTCATTAGTGAAAGTTCTTATCTTAAAAGAGGAACTGCTTTGCTTTTCTCCTACAAGAGAACATTTGGTTCTACATGGTAGGAGAAACCAGCCGAACATTTAACGGTCATGCTCAAGATTCCTTTTTCTTGACCCTTCTATTGTGGGTAGATGGAGCTTTTACATTTCCTATGATTCTTTTGTAGGCTTTACTAGGAGCCTTGTTGCAAAGTTTTTTCTGATGGGATGATAAATAAGCCGAAGAGGAAATTAAGTTGAATATATCGGACAAATTGGAGTTTAAAAAATGTCCTCCTGTCTTGGGGGTAATTAAATTGCAGACAGAACAGATACAGGAGATCACTTGGATTCAGGTTTGTCAGAAATTTTCAAAATGTTAGGGTTGCATTACTTGTCCTTGAACAAAAGCTCTTTAGATCAGATAGTCAGGGGTTCAAGGATTTACGTTGAGAGATTTTAGGGCCTGATCTCGAGAAACAAGATGTGGTCGTTATGTTCTTGGATGAACGATATAAACGGACTAAAAGGGCTGGATTTGAGGAGTAACGGGGCAGAGTTTTGTTTGAATGGGTCTTGTAAATAGTATTTTGACTATTTTCACTAGCAGCTCGATACATAGTTACAGAGAACCTAGTTTATGCATTCCGATCCCCACTTGCTTTATAGGTGGTGTTCCTATGAGCCAAGTCGCCCCAATTATTATGGCTTTTCCAGCTCCCCATGATAAAATCTTCCATTTAATAAACTAAAATGAGGTCAAACAAACTGTACTTGGACAAAATATGCTTTGTTCATGTGTATACCCTGAAAGCCTGAATGGGTTGTATGATATTTCCTCACTTCTAGATGAATCTTGGAGTCAGAAAATCAGTTTTTATTCTATTTGATGATCTATGAATTGGATTGATTAAGTATGGCACTTCAACATAATATTAAAAAAAAATGAGATCATAACTTGTATGATATCGTTCACATGTCTTGTCACAATCCTGTATTAGGTGTATGATGTTACCCCATTTCTGGATGATCATCCTGGAGGCGATGAAGTCTTGCTAACAGCAACCGGTAAGATTGTGATCTTTGTTCATCACCTTCATTGTGAAGCGAAAAATAGGAGAGTGGAGTCACTTATTTTAGCTGGCAACTTTGCAGAGAAAGATGCAACAGATGAATTTGAAGATGTAGGCCATAGCGAGTCTGCAAGAGAGATGATGAGCCAGTACTACATCGGGGACATTGATAGCTCCACCATTCCAACATCACAACAATATGTTCCACCTCCAAAACCTTCGAAAGCAGCTTCAGCATCCAGCCAAGCTCCTGGAAATTCATTTAAGTTCGTATGGCTTGTTGTGATAGCCCTATTGATCCTGGGATTAGCCTTTGTTCTGCGCTTTGCCAAAAAAGAATAGGTCAACCAATCTCGCAGCAAGCTATGAAAGTATGGTGTTTAAGCAAAGTACTGTATGACTTCCCATTCTTGTGATGTGTTCCTAGCTCTTTTATGTGTTGTCTTGTATAACGATTATGCCAAGATGCTTATATCCATGACTTTAGGATTGGTCATCCCTGTGCAAGGGTTTTGACCACTTGCTGTTTAGCAGAAGCATAAATAAATTAAAATACACAGCTTCAGGCACAATGTAATGTCCATGATTTACCAGCGACTTTCAAGGCCCATTCTTGCCTGGATGGAATAACATCAGATTGAAAGTTATATAACTCGGGTAAGCATCTTTTTTGTGCTCATGGATGAACAGAAGCTGGATTGCTAATTCTGCTGCAGTAAGCTCCTGTGACAGGGCTAAGTTGGATTAGCTTATATCCCGTCAAGATCGTATTCTGTAAGGCCCAGTGGGCATGGTGCATACAGAGTCGCATTTCTGGTAATTTGTGGCCATTCTCTCTTCATGTTGATTCCTTTCTTTTATTGTCTTTACTTCTCTCTGTTGAACCTTATCCTCTTCAATCTCTTTGAGATAGGCCGGCCTTTTATTAAACAATGCCATAATTTTATGCCTGCCAAACCCTGTAGTTTGACCAGTTACCCAACGTGCATCTGTAATCTGTTCTCTGGAGAAACTTAGGCATACCAGTCGATGGAATGCCGTGCATGCCTCTTGCTATGCTTCCCACAGCTACTAATTCAGTTCAATCAAACCTTGAGATAATTAAGGAGATACTTGGAAATGGGACAAGATAGCCATGCACGTGATTTGTAGATGGATCATTGTAAGGACATTAAATGCCACCCTATAAAATCAGGGTTGGGATCATAGTATAACCTGGCTGGCATATTCTCCCCCATAGCTTTAAAGAAGATAGTGAAGGGGGCAATGCAAGTTGCACAAAGCCTATCCACCGGTTGATTAGGTAGTTAATGGCCAGGAGCATTTGTTGGTAACCATTTTTTGCTTTACTAGAACTTCCACAACAAAAGGATATTGGCTGCTGGCTGCGCAGAAGTAAGGATCTTTTGTTTATCCTTTCCTTGTAATTCCTGCTGCTTAGGACCATCTCAAGCCTAAGCCACCACCTTTAATAACAATGAACATAGAATACTGAATACTTCAACACCAAAACTCTAAAAGTGGTAAATTTGGAGTCAAGTAAACGAAGTGATTAGTCTTGTCTTAATCCAGACGAGGGGGACAAGGGGTATCTCCGTATCTGGCAGATCATGGAGGAGGAATACATGTCTGCCCTCTGACAGGTGATTGAAAGTTCTTTCATTATTGTCCTTAACACAGCGCTAATGCATTCCCTCTTTCTCCACAGCACTATTTGGTGAAACACCATAATTATGACTCACGTGTTGGTTCTGTTGGTTAGAGATTGTACTAGTCATTCGACTTCTATGTGTTGGAAGTAAAGATTTAGTGTCATTGAACATTCTGTGAAAGCTGTGCTTTCGTAATGTGTAGTTGCCTAATTGGGGGTCATTCGGCTTGCAATTTTTTTATATATTATGGTCTGCACTATGTTATGTTCATTCTGCTCGTTACTTAGCTCTCCATCAACTTGTCTTTCAACATACAATTGCTATTAATTAACGATAGCTTTCCCGTCTCATCAAAGTACACAAATTAGCCTAATATTTAATATGTGGGATATGCAGCATTGATGTATGATGGGCTGGATCAAACACGGTTCACAGGCAAGTTTACCTACTAGACAGAGAGGGTACTCTGTAAACCAGCAACCGTATATAGTCCCACTTAAGCTCTCCACAAGCCTTATCTTTTAAGAATTGATTATGGGATGAAATGTATCTGATTCGTTAGGTTAAGGATATGATATGTCTACCTCTTTATTGATGAATCTAACTGCTGACACTTTCTCTGTCAAAGCTCATCAGAAACTCTATCAAATTGTTCTCCACCTAGTGCATAACATGAATGCTTTTTAGCGATGGAATTAAGGACATGATATGCCTACCTCTTTATTAGTAAATTCTAACTGTTGACACTTTTCTAGCAAAACACAAAAATGCTATACAGGGTTGTCAACTGATTGCACCCCCCCCCCCCCCCCCCTTCCTTCATACGTATCGCAATACATGTCATGTGATACGTTGTGATCTTGTGATAGAAGGGAGAGATGCAATATATAGAGGGATAAAATGCAAGTAAACAAGATCTTGTTTCTGAAACCAAGTGGTCTCCAAGAAAAAGTTGATCAACCTGTTGGTTGAAGCTTGTTAACGTGATATACCTGAATATAAGCATTAGAAAAAAGGTTATGCTCATTTGGTTAAGGTTTCTCCTTGGTCCGTTGTAGACCACTTACAAGATTGAGCTACACAGTAATGATGGTCATCCCTCTCTCTTGCTCTAAATGGATCGATTTCTCTTCGGTCCGTTGTAGACCACTTACAGGATTGAGTTACACAATAATGATAGTCCTCCCTCTAGCTACCCAGAAATTTCATCTAGGTGCTATCTTTGTGGTCACTAAGATAGCAACTCACGAGGTTGAAGTCGAACTCATGCATGATAGACCTAATCCATATGGTACTATCTTTTCTTGACCTCTGGGACTGCACTTTCATAACCCCCTCAGATTTCTTGAAATTCCTGAATGGGCAGAATATTGACAAAAGTGTAAGACAGAAACCTTTAACTATCTCAGCTGAGTTCTAACACTTTCTCACTCCGTTTGTCAAGGGGTCCTTACCACTCCATTTAACAAAACAATTGACACAACACTTGATCAGACCAACTTGGTTTTTCAATTACATCCTCCAGAAGCTTGTGTCCTAGTTGCAACCACAACTTCCATTATTCAAGCAAGTACTTAATTTGAAGAAGCACGCATCCACCTAAGTAAAATTGAACCAGATCGAAATAGACATACAAACTCCAGGAAGACCATCTTATATTGAACTTTATTTCTTCTTATCCAGACATAGGAAGCCATCTTCTTTTGTTCCCTTTTGCTTAGATTTCTTCTGGGAGTCGCGATCGATGTCCTGGCCTCCGAGAGACAAAGACCTAGCTAGAGCTGGTTTTGATGGCACTATTTTTGTCAATGAATTCTTAACTATTTGTACTGGTGGGAGGTCTTTTTCATGTCTTTAGGAGAGAAGAGGCCTGAGTTGTTCACAAGATCATTGTCATTGGCTCCATGTCTCTCTACATTGTCTAAGTTGCATCAGCCAAATGGGTAATAAGGACCAACAGGGCTATATTAACAACTCTTTTGCAGTTGAAATTATGCTTCTTATTTTTGTTTATTTCTGTCGATAGGGATATTAGTTACCGGTACCAATCTCCAGATACTTCATATGTGCTCCATACAAAATAATTTGCCCACCTTTTCAAAAAATTGACTTGATGGTTGATCTAACTCAGTGAAATTGGAATGTTTAGTTAGAATTCGTTCACGGAAATTGGTTTGCTATACACGCCGCAGTCGCGATTGAGTGTTTGAAAAGGCTCACATTCTCGTGGTCTTAATTCTTGCAAATAATAAACAGACTGTTTTTGGATATTGAATTTTTCGCCTTTAGCTAGGTAGAAAATATCAATCTCGCTCTAGGATCTAAGGCTCTATTTTGATGGAAGAGTTTACATCATCAAGAGGTTACTGCAAGGGACCCAAGTTAATTGTACGGACCTTGGTTTGGTTCAAGGCATGATGTGCCTTACCCTTTGTTAGTAGTTCTAATTGTTGTCACTTTATTGTCAGACCTTAAAAGCCCAATCAAAAGGCATTTCAACTAATCACCTTTCAAGTATACATGCACTGATGCTTTCTATCTAATGATGAAAAGTGAAATGGTTTTGTACATCTAATGTCATTAGACACACATCTGCATTCTCACTAAACACCGTCATAATTAACAAGTGTCGGTGCTTTTGGTCGCATGGACATAGAATTATATTCTAAAACAAGCTCGATGTTAACGAAGTGGTCCTGAGCCTCATAAGCATTTTCTCTACTCTATTGGTTCCGTATTATACCAAAATATCTAATGACCCCGAACAATAATAATTTGATGCTCTGAATCATTCTGAGGCAATGGATACGATACTCTCTGCTCTAATTTGACATATTCGATTAGTTAAGATCATAACTACACCCAACGGTTCAAAGTCATATCTAATTTCACCTAGACAATATCTAGAACATATCTTGCAAGTGAGAAGACTCCATAAGACAATCACACGTACGTATTTCGTTTAGGGAATTGAGAAGAAGGGACCAGCTAGCTTTATTTTAATATACCAATGACGGGTGCGAACCTTATCGCCTTTTAACAAGTCACACTGACCCCAACTATTCCTTGCCATTTTAAAAAAGGTGTTGACACAGAGTTGACACGGCAAGTTGTCAGTTGGATAATGGTGCAAATCTTATATCCCAATAGTGTGGAATATGTTGCACATCTTCGTTAGCATGATTGTCTTATTCTTTACTGTTGATGTTTGCACAAATATAATGGAAACGTGTGTCACCGAATGAAGGGAGGGTACGATACTATGACAGAAGCCTCTACTATGTGTTTTTTTTTTTCCCATTTTTTGTGGCTAGTTTTGTTTGATTTAAGTATTCAGGGGAACGGGGGACTACGAATTAAGTTAAATGAATGAGCGTCTATTTCAACTTTCATATGTTGTTCAACACATTTATTTTATCGCTAAAATTTCGATAACGATAGAACATATTTTTTAAGTGACAAACCACTTGGGCGTGAAAACTCCACGCTGTCCTCCCTCTGCAAACGCAGACACATCGGGGAGCACAAGTGGGCATGTGGCCCCTGTTGTCCGTCAATACACTTGTGCTATATGTATATTTTCAGTGTTTAGGTGATGGTGCCCTCCCTCCCATTCTACGCCGTTAATAAAATGGGTCACAATTGCCATTTCCTCCGCAGTTAGAAAATAAAAGATAACTTGGGTCACAATTGTTGCAATAATTTATTGCCTCTTCCAATCTGTGCACCTCTCCATCATTTCTCTAACCTTCTATGGTTCTTTCACCTTTCGACATTCATCTAGAAACAAGCAATAGATTTTATTTGCACCCCCTTCGACTATTCTTGTTGCTTCAAAATCGTTATCACCAAATGCCTCGATACTTTGCATCCTTTGATGGGGAACAATGCATGGATTTTGCGCTCACCGTCGATTCTTCTCCGCTCACCGTTCTGTTAGCACGGTATGCTTACTTTACAGATGTTTACCTCAAGGATTTGCAAGAAATAAATATGTTCATGTGACGTTGACTTTGACATTAAACTCGTATATATCCAATTATGTGGAGTTTTCTCCTTTGCTTTCCTTGGTTTATCATGAAGATTGGCAACTTGCACTTGAGCGACGATAAAAGGTAATATGTGGGGATTTCAAGAGATTGAACATTTACAATTAGTCAAAGTGGATAAAAATATGATAGGAGTAAAGATTAGCTCTTTGTAGCTAAGGTTAAGCTTTTACAAATTCAGTACGTTATGATTTTTCTGACAACTTTCAACGCTAAAAACGTATTTTCATGAGCAAAACATCTTTAAAATAAGTAGTATGGAGCACCCTAAAAATAGCATCTCCCTTTAGTTTTTATAAACTGTGTCTGGCTCCGCCTCTCTCATTGAGAATCACTTTTTTTTTTTTGTACTATACCAAAAATCTTTACCAAAACTAATAAATATGTTGAAATTTTCTCTTTAAAGTTTGTGTATGTGGGAAGTTATATTCTTCGGAATAATATTTACTAGGGAAAAGTTATATTTGTCCCCACTTTGCCACCTTGACTTGGTAGAGGAATCGGTTAAATTAATGAAAAGTAAGATGATTCATCCTCGACAAATATCAACATCTCCTTTGATGTCATGTACAGTAACCTATGTTCCTTAAAAGGTTGCAAATTCATACTAATTAAGATCTAATGTCGCCAAATTGGATCTGTTAGTGGGACCATCGCCAAGGGAATCGCCAGCGTTAATGGTACTCTGTAAGGCTCAATGTCGTTAGCACGGCCACCAACAGCTGGTGATCAGGCTAGCTGGTGCCTCATGAAATTATAATTACTATTGGAGGAGTATACTGTAGTTGACCAATTATACTGTGATGATGCATTTCTCTAAGAAGATTGATATAGTCTTCGCTCCTTCCTTGTGGTCTGGAGATGGTACAAAATTAAAACTCCTTCCGATAAATCTTGCATAAGATTTATAATTCAAAACTCCACAGCGATTTAAATGTAAGAGATGTCAGACTATTCAATCAAGCGTTACATGCAAAATATCGGGCACATGTACTCTTAATAATTATGTACAAGCATGTATGCCATTGTAACGTCAAGAAGAGGTGTCAGGTCTCATAACAGAAAGAAGGGATCTCAGAAGACAATACTCTTAATTAGCAGAGTATTGTCTTCTGAGATCCCTTCTTTCTGTTACGAGACCTGACACCTCTTCTTGACGTTACAATGGCATACATGCCTGTACAGAATTGCTCATTCACAGCTTTAAACATCATAAAACAAGTGGTATGGTTGGAGTAAGCTATGGGCAACTCCAAAATTCTTGATTAATACAACATGGGCAACCCCAACTTCAAACCAGCTCTCATGTATATGTTTGGAAGAAACTATGGGCCTTAGCAATCCCTCGTAAACTCATCCCTTTGCGAGCTATAAAGAATTATTTTCTTTTGAGATATTCTTTTTAAAAATCTGATATTGGCGCTGTGTTGCACATACAATGTATCATATTTCCCCTCGAGTGTGGATGTTCAAAATATATATGGTTTTGCCTTCCTATGAACTTTCGATCTTTGTCAGTGATAAGTTCTCTTTATGAATTTGACTCCTGTAGGGTACAATCCAATGTCTCTTTTTATATCTTTACAACCTTGTGGCTTTTTTGGCTTCCTTAAAATGAAAATCATTTGTCAAAACATAACCTTTATATCCCCTGGCATATCATTCATCCAGCCATTACCCTACCGACCAACTCAAAAAACTTAATCTCGACAACTGTTTATAGTGGACTAACGGTAGTAAAATGTACGGTCCTCCCATGTACCATCATTACACCACTTTTGCCATCAAGACCAGGAGGCCTATGCACACCAACTCTTGTCCATTCCACTGATCCCTCAGTGTTAACCACTGGTATGATGTTGGAGTTCTCTCTTCCTGATGAAGCGGACATTAGTCAGTACTCAGTAGTCACACACTGCTGTCATTCAAAATCTTTTGACCCCAATACAACAAAGGTTTAAGTTAATTTCTTAGCTTGTTTCTTAGCCCAGAATAGATGCATTAATCATTTATCATATTGACACCAAGTTTATTCACTATCAGATGACAGTTGTTGGTTACATCTTAGCATGTGCAACACGAATAGTTCTTGGCATTGTTGCATTAATGTATACTTTCCACAGTTTTACTATAGATACAAGTGCAAAAGAGCTCTTTCAAGAAGTTAAGGTAGCACTTGAACAGTTTTTATTTTTAATTTTTTGTTTAATTTTATAAATAGAAAAATACATCGTTGTCCGACAGACAATTGTAGTTTTTTTTTTTTCTCTTTCTCTTTTTTGGTCTTTTTAGCTTTGCAAACCAGTTTTCAAAATATGATTGTTTTTCAAAACTCCACTTTGGAGTTATCACTTTTCAGCTTTGAATTTCTTTTTCTTTTTTTTATGAGATTCGCCTTTCGACTTTTGTTGGAAGTATTTTATGTCTCTTCTTCCTTCAATCTTCACCACCAACATTTATCACCCAAGAACACCAAACTAACAACATTGCCAACCACCACATCCATTGACTGCCGCCACGACCACCACCATCAACACAAAAACTTGCCAACACCGCGAATCACCATAGCTATTGACGACCGCCGCCGCCGCCACCACCAGTGACCAATACCCACGAACATCAAACCCACGAACACAGCTAACCACCATAGCCACTAATAGCCATAACCAACACTATCATTAACCAACATTGTCGAACATCAAACCCTCTAATATCAGTCACCATGACAGTACAACCACTCTTTTAAATCCAAATCCACCATAATATCGACCACAATTGTCCTTGCAACAAACATCACCACAAAATTTCATCCATCGCTTACCCTGGTATCTTCAATCTGTGCAAATAACGTCAATCAAGCTCATTCACCCAATCAAACCCATTGAAGCCGTAATTGGCAAGTTAGTGTGTTACTGCCATAACAATAATTGTGCAGTGGCAGAAGAAATGTGTTGGTCGTGGTGGAGGCGCTTTTGGTTGTTGAAAATTGGAGCTCAGAAGAAACTCCCAAGTATCTAATTATATATTTATGAAAGCCGAAGTTGAGATAAAGTGTATACGTTACCGCTTACGTGGACACCCTCTCCTTTTGACACGTAGATAATTTTTTTATAATTTCATATATTTTATTTCCCTTTTATGTCACATGTTTCTCTCACCTATTCAACTAATTTGAATTTGAATTTAAATTCCTTTTTTATTGCAAAATCATCTACTTTTGTTACATAATTTCCTTTTTATATACATTGATAGTTTCGGTTACAACTTATCTCATCCTACCTTATCAACTAATTGATTTCCTCTTTTTTCAAGGCCTAGATTTCCTCTCGCTCCTACTTGATTAGCCTAAACTTTTGGAGCAAATTTGCTCAATATTTCTCACTCCCATCTAATTAATTATATGCTTGTCATCCTTAGTGTTAATTCAAGATTTAAATAAAATTATTCTAAAATATCTCCTATGTTTTCTCTCTTTCAGCCCATAAACATTATGTCCCTGAGTAATCACATAGCCCACGCCAAATTACCTCTAATACTTATCTTCACATTTTATGTTTATAGTAATTATTATTCTTCCAGATTTTACTTTCCCTTTTACATTTTCATGATGTTCTTTTTTGATGATTGATGATGTTGTTTGCTAATATTGAAAATTAATATTCTTTATTGAGGAATTGGCATTGTTTCTTTTTTCAGAAAAGTACCCTGCTGCCTTTTGTAGCATATTCACAGTACAGTGGTAAAGTTTTACATTTATTTTCTGACTGAAAATTTTAGCAACTCCTTATGCCAATCTTTTTCGCTTTAGTTTTTGTTATATGCAAGTTCAACTCAAATCAAGTATAGATTTTTCTATTTTTTGCACACTCATTCTTGAGTTTTTTTTCTTATTCTTTTGAGTATTTTTATCTTTGAAGAAAAAAGAATTTTTAATCTGTCATATTATACTTCTTATGTGACATATTTAGGTGGCCTTAGACAATTTGATGTACTTTCATTTTCAGCTTTTAATCCTCTATGGTTGCTATTGTAGCAAGCTTTTATGTTACGCAACAGATTACAAAGATATCATGCTCAAATTATGGATCACTTCCATGCAATGTCGCGATTTATACTTTGACCAGTATTACATTGTGATATTTTATTTCCTACAATGAAAATAACTTCAAATGCGGGCGCATATGCCACTACAAGAAAAATGCTTATTAGCGACGGAATTTAGCGATGGAATGAATTCTGTTTAGCATGCTAAATGGAATATGTTATTTCCTACACATGAAGACATTTATGTTGTATGGAATCTCTCACAAACGATATGGCAAGCATGGCATTTTTATAATTCTTTTACCATCTATCATATAAGAACATTGTGCATGCTCTTTTCTACATCAATTTCTCTAAAGTTGCCTAGGGTTAATATTATTGTTATTAGTTATATACGGGAAAAGTTTGAAGAAAACTCTGCTCATGATTTTACAATTTATACTGATTTATTGGCTTTTGTTACCATTTCGTTGCCTAAAGACTGGCTTTTGATTAATTTTTAATACTTAGTCAAAGATATGAAGATAAGTTAAAGTTATTTGATTCAATGACTTATATCGGCTTTGCTCTGCTTAAACATTTTTGGTTAGCCATAATGACAAAGTTTATATAACTTTTATCAAAATAATGTACAGCTTTAGAAATAGGTGTTCAATCAAAATCAAAGCGACTTTGCTTTAGCAAAAAGTCAAATCGCTTCTTTGCAATAAATCTAAGCATTTTCTTGAGTCTAATATCATAATTGGAAATTTTTTTATTTTTTTATTTTTGCTTTGCTTAATTGCAGCACCTACTTTATCAAAATTTTTTCCTTCATCTCCTAAAAGAGAGAAGGGAAGAAGATAACTAGAATATTTACTTTTATGGGTTGGATGGATTTGTTCATCAAATTACTGCCGTAAAATTTTTGTAGAACTTATTATGACTTCAAAACATATTTTTGTTCTTTTTTACTTGAGATTGTCTTAATTTTGATAAATCTTATCCGCATGCAACGCGCAGGTTAAAAACTAGTTAAATATGAAAGAAAAGAGAAAAATTTTAAAATAAAAATCAACTATACAAAATTGCTATCAAACAACCCATCAGTTTTGCAAAAAATAAATAAATAAATACTCAAAAATTCTTTGTAGTTTTTTTGAAATTAAAAGCTGAGAACTGAAATGAATTTCAACACACCCAAATTCTTTACTTTAGCTGTCTATTAATGTGTGATTGCTCCAATCCTAGTAATTGTATCGATGTAAGGGCTTTTGTATCTTGACGCTGGGAACACTACCAAAGTTCTTCAAGGGGCTTATCTTGACGTAGGTATGCCTCTGGCCATCAATTTACGTTTATAGTCTATAACTTTTGCATGAGAAAAAATTTTGGTTGTTACCTTGGTTATAGAAAGATAAGTACAACCCTTCATAGAGCGACTATTAATTTCCGTTATATATTTTAATTGACTTTTATTTAGTGAAACTAAAAAAGTACTGTTAAGAATTATTGATGAAAGATGTAGAAGAAAAACCTCTAAAATGTCAAGTGACAAACCGACAATTAATTGCTGATGTACAAGAAATTGTACCTATTTTTCTAAAACCAGACAGCAGATTGTTATGGTCATGAGGCACGGATCCTTATGCGTCATGTACCTTTGTTATCAATACAATAATCCAATATAAGGTAAAAAAAATTAGTCATAAATAGAAATCGGACCAGAACTGAAAAGGGTAGAGGTCTTATAACTATTTTTGTTAAGTGTCACAAGCTTCCGAGATTCACTATTCAGAAGCGTTGTAACTTTTTCTAATAACAAAAGGAATAATTATAAAATAGTTAATTTTTTTTAGATGCACTAAAGTGAGGGAAAATGAAAATTTAGGATTTGCTTGATAAAACTAAAATTTGAGTGCTAAAAATTTTAAGTAATGAATTTGTAAAACTGAAAACTTAAGGCCCCGTACGTTTATCATGTTCGTTTTCAGTTTTTAGCAATGATGATGAAAAATATTCTTTTTTTGCGTACTTTTACCATTTTCTGTTTTCGTTTTGGATAAAATTACTCAAATAGTAACAAAAAACTGAAAACACCTAAAATGTGTTTTCACCTTTTTCACTCAAACTTAACCCAATATAAGAAAAAATAGCTAATTTTTTTTTTTGTGAAAATGATAAAAGTACAGGAACGGATTTTCAAACTGAATATGAAAATCATGAAAATGAAAACAGAAAACAAATATGGTAAGCGTACGGGGCCAAGTTGCTGAATTTCTAGGACTGCAAAATAGGTATTATGGTCTATTTCTAAGTTCAAAATTCCTCTTACTAACTGGAATGAAAGAATTGGAAGATATGTGGATTACTATACAAAGGTTTTGTAGACGTGCCACTGAGTATTCCTTGACCATTTCATCCAGACCTTTATATACTATAATTAAAAGGAAAAGGGTCCCAAGCCGATACTTGACACATCCCTCCTCTTCCAGAAAACGTCGAGGAATTTCAATCTCAAAGTTTATACATGTGTGGAAAATCAGAAGCAAAAATTGTTCAAATATTACAAAATATTCATTTCTCCGAATTGCAAAGATATGTTAATATATTTTATGGTGGAAGAAGAATATGCTTGTAATGTGTGAGCATCATTCTCGTGGTGGTGGTGGTAGCGGCGATACTGATATGGTGACAACCGGCTAGGTGACAATTGTCATGGTAGTGACATATATTAGCGCATTATCAAATGCATGTAATAAAACATCATTAAGTGCTTAGGTGGTCCGATTGAAAAGCCCATTGCAAGTGCCCTACTATTTGCTTCTTTCTTTTTTCTATGGCAAATGTTAACCAGTGAACTTGTTAAGAGGTAAACAGTGAGATTATTGCACTAGATATTAACTGCATACTTTTTGATAACCTTGATCACCAAATTAAATGATTGTGTTTGGATGCTCAGTGTATCCTCTAGTCCTTAGTCTTGGTAAATACAATTTTCATAAATATCAAACTTACCTAGTCCATATCACCCTATTAAGAATTTGCTTTACTCCGTCGAGTTTATTTTAGAACTTGCTTTCTTCTTTATAAGTAATTTCATTCAAATATCAGAACACGTATATGTACGGTAAAATATTTTGCTTGAAAGTAATTTTAGATTCCATTCAAAATAGTTTTTGACTTTAATGAAGTCTTAATCATTTCCGATATTGTGTTCAGCATAGAAAATGCAATAGAAATTTAGCTTTTTGGGTGCATATTACACACTCACATTTTTGCCTGGCTTAATCAGTTTTGAAAAAAATTATGCAGTCCGACTAGTTGACTTAAGAAAGAAACAAACCCACCAAGCTAAGTGAAGAAAATATGCCTCAAGGGCATTTCAGGAAGACTGAAAACTAGATTAATATGTTTCGAATGATGTTGGAAAGATCAAATAATCAAATTAAACATTTGTAATATGTTACACTCACTTTGGTTTTGAATTTCTACCTGCATTGTTGATAGATTAGTCGCCAATGCCGTCTCAATTCAGTACCCTTAAGATACTCATTAACAAGATCTTTTCTTTTTTTTTCTTTCTCCTTTCACTTTGGTTACGAAACAGCTATCACTATACCAACATTGCAATTTGCACGCTTTGAATTAAACCCATCAACACGTAAGCAAAAAAGGGACTAATCAAATAACAAGTTGTTAGCTCCTTATCAGAGCAACACCAAAAGTAAACACGGTCGAGGGCTCAAACTTGTTGTATTACTTTACCCTGTATATACATCCAAGTCATACAAAAACCGACTCTTAGGCACTGAACTGGGAGGTGTGGGGGGGGGGGCTACGACGAGGAGGGTGAACAAGGCATTTTTAGGATTGCTGAAAGGATTAGAAAGTTAGAGACAATTAAAATGCTACTGTACAAGTTGTCATATTCTCTAGAGGAGGACGACGCCGCCGCTTCAATCAACATAACGAACTTGATGCACGCCTCGGGTGCACCCTCACGGCGAGTGGGTTAGCCATCTCGCAGGAGAGCCTGAGCACCTCCGACAGGTCCACGGGCTTCTGATCGCACCTGACCCACTCGAACTCGTGCAAGAGCGACGCGACCCAGAAAGTAACCGTGGTCAAACCCAGGGCCTTGCCCGGGCACGTCCGCCTCCCGGACCCGAACGGTGCGAGCCTTAGGTCGGACCCCATTACGGAAAACTCCACTCCATCCGACTCGAATCCCTGAAATCTCTCGGGCTTAAATGCGAGCGGGTCCGTCCACACCTCTGGGTCCCGGGTGATGGCCCACATGTTCACCATTGCGGTGGTCCCAGCAGGCACGTGACACCCATCTACATTCGTGTCCGTAATCGCCAAACGGGCCCAGGAGAGAAGTGGGCCTGGTGGATGTAACCTCAGTACTTCCTTGACCACCGCCGGCAGATACACCATGTGGGCTATATCAGATTCCGTCACCGCACGTGACCTCCCGACCACCCGATCCAACTCGTCCTGGACCATTGATTGAACATCAGGATGAAGCACCATCCTCGCCAGTATCCACTCTATCAAGACCGCCACCGTATCGGTTCCTCTGAATATCATTTCCTGTAGCCAAATAAACAATAAATGTCATCTTGTTTGGCTTTTTATGTTGTGTACTGTACTAGTTAACCGGCACGCATTCCACATGAAATCCACAGTTAGCCATTAAAAAATCACACACACACACACACACACACACACACACACATATATATATATATAATTGTAATACAAATAATGTTCTTTCTGTTATCCAACTAAGATCAGAGAGGCTAGTTCTTAAACTAACTTAAGACCAAAATGTTAAATTTTAAAATAAAAAAGGAAATTTAGATTTTTTATATGGTCGGACACTAGCTTTAGCGGCAGATTATTAGTATGCTGACTTACCCAGAGTACGGCAATCATGTCGGAGTCGGATAATGCATCAGTCCCTTGAAGAGAAAGCAAAACGTCGACAAAATCACGGTTGTGCTGGCCGGGTTGAGCTCTGTGCTGGTCAATAATCCGGGTCACAAACTTGTTCACCATTGGTACTAGGTGGGAGCACCTGAACCGGATCTTTTGCAGGTCAAAGTCAGCCAACCAAGGAAGGTGGTCGGACCAGTTGAGTGTACCCAACAACTCGTACCCTTCGTCAACAAGCTTCCTCAGCTCCTCGGTTTCGACGTTATATGAACCCAGTCCGTATCTTCGTCCAAATACGGAGCACATCATGTTGTTTAGGGAAGCTCGTTTCAGAGCGTCCCTAACACGGATATCTCCCGTGTGAGCTCCGAACATTGCCACCATCTCGCTAGCGATTTCGGAGCGCTGGAGCTCCGAAGCTTTGATTTGCTTCGGGCTGAAAAGGTGAGTCGCGGCGATCTTACGCAGCGTTCGCCAGTAAGATCCGTACGGGGCGAACCCGATGGCTCGGTTGAACATGAGGGAGTAAGCCGACTCTTTAACCGGACGATCAGCAAACACCGAACTGTTCAGAATCTCTTTCGCCACCTCCGGATTGCACGTGATGATGACTCTAGTTTCACCAAGGCTGAAACCCATCAGTCGCTTGGCGTTGAAAGCTCCTGCCGCGGCTGCAATCTTGTGGTGTGCGAGTCCAGACATGAGACTCATGCTTCCCACAACTGGATAACCTCTAGGACCTGGGATGGGCTTAGCCATGGAGGACTTTCTCCACCCACGCTTGCCCCAAGCTGGACCACCTGGGTGAGCCCAGCAAATCAAGGTCGTGACAATCCAAGCTAGGAGAAGAACAAGTAGGAATGACATGAAGTTCAATATGGAAGTGAAGTGGGAAGCTAGAGCAAAGACCCAGAGTGTTTCCATTTCAGTACTCATGTTTGGCTATTGCTTTTGTGGCAAAAAACAAAGCGGAATTTGGGTTGGTATATATAGGGGAAAAACCGTTACACGGGGAGTAGGACCGTATAACTGAAAATACTAATTTTAAATATGTGAAATTTCTGAGGACATTTTGAACTGCGCCGCCACGAGTGAATGACGAGAGTGGAAAGAACAAATTGCCGACATGACGGCGCGTGGAGTTCACGCTCCAATTGGAGTAGCTTGCGTGTTTAGCGTTTTGAGGGGGACTAAAACACTATGCATATAATGTTAATTTGTGTCTGGGTCCATTAGGATTGGGAAATATTCTTTTTTCCCCGGGGTCAAGATCCATGAGGTTACATTTATGTCGGAGCACTATTTGTCATCTGGCATGCTTGGCGCACAGGCCCGATCTTTTTATATTTACACGCATCGGACATCGGACTGGACGGATGAACCAGTTATTAATTTGCGTTCCCATTGACAACCTTAAAATTAGATAACTGAGGATGACAAGGTGTTTAATTTTTTTATAAATTTTACTAATGATGAAAAGATATTTATAATTTTCAATCTAGGACGTTTTATTCAAATAAAACTCGACGGGTGAAGTCAATGATAGAAGTAATGCTAACCAAATTAAACTCATAAAATGTTTTGTTTAGCTGTCACTTTGTGATTAACTGGCCGAAAAATCTATTCTTTGTGCTTATATTTTAGCAAGTAGTTACGCAGCTCTTTCTTACATCAAATTATTTTGATTTTAATAATAAATTTTTTATATATATAATTCTTAGGTCTCTTCTTTTCTTTTCAATTAATTGAAGGGTCTGATTTTCGAATAAGTATTAGTATACTTCTTAAAACTATTTCACCAAATTTGATTTTAGTTATTTTGAGCTTCAAATGCAACTTTACTGATATTTACGAATATCTTTTAAATTTGATTTTAGTCATTTTAAGCTTTAAATGCAACTTTAATTATTGAGATAATGAAAGTTGAGATAAATACAGCTCAAATGACTTGATTACGAAACGCTTTAATTTATTTTTTTTCCATCACCCAGTTGCTTAATAATAACTTCTCCCGAAGCTCTTGTTTTCCCTAATCTAAATTGTGGGGGTTAACACCAAACTAAAAAGTGAAGAATATTTGGTGAAATAGTTGTAGTTAGTAAGTAAATGTTGATGAAGAGGGATTAGACTGGACTGAGCGCGTGACGTGAATGCAGAGAAGGAGGGTGCTGCCGCTTATTCAGTCGCACAAAATTCAACGACAAAATCAACATGGGGGCAGTAAATGATGGGGGTACTGGGCAAGTGACACGTGGGCAGGAGAGGCGTGAAGCTGTCGGAAGGGGGGCACATGAGCTCCCATGCACCCCCCTATACAGTATACACTGCTCCTAGGCCCAGTATGGTTGGAGGTGGCTTTGGCTCCTCCCCCCCCCCTGCCCGAATACCGACAAAGACATGGTTCTTATGTATGAGCCGTCGCTGTTCCACAGCCACGTGTCGGCGGGCATGCAGCGTCTGTGGACACGACGGCGACAACTCCTGCTTACCCGCACAACGAAGCTCCCTGCACCCTTATAAATGAATCACCTCGCACCTGCACACGCGGCGTCAACGGGAGGGTGAAACTAAAGGCAGCGATACAACGAGCCCGCCGTTTGATTTGGATTTTCTCTTGAATGCCCTTGAATAATTAATGCTCTGTTTGGACGTGAGAATTCTTCGAGAGGGCAAGTGAAAAACGGGTATTATTATTCCACATCATGCCTATCTTCGAAGATTATATCCGTATCTTTAAAGTCGATCCGGATGTGATTGGTAGTGTTTTTGTTAGCGCAATAAATAAATAATTTCGAAAAAATTCATACTTATATATATATGTCTTTGCCAATCGAAACGTCTAATTTAAGTTTGATTAAATTGGTTAGAAAGAGTAAATATATATAATAATTTTTGTGTTAAAGAAAAAGATATTCGTAACTGCAAAATGTGAATTAGATTATAAAGAGTACACACTTTTGTTTACGAGAGATTAGATGGCTCAAATTACACAATTTGGAATAGGTAGACGGTGTATATAAATTTAAAAAATAAAAATTGGTACTACTTCGAAGGAACTTTACCACCTAAACAAATTGAGGAATTAAATGCATCCTAAGGACACGATGGTCATTTAAAGAAGTGGCACAGGGATCAGACGATGTAGCTTGAACAGAAGGCTGATTGACCCCGGGGGTCTGAAGGAGTCACCTGGTTTTTCTCAGCAACCATTTGTTGGTATACGATTGATGGCCACGATTCTGCCGTTGAAAGCATATTAATCCCCCTCCGTCGATCTGTTGCTGTCGTCAAATGGATGCAAATTACTATATTAAAAGCATCTGGACTCTGGAGAATACATCATATTGCTTTTCAGACAGAAAGGCACAAGACCAGGACCAGACTCAGGTAAGTTGGTACCCTATTTTTTTGTCCTAATGTCCTGTCTTGTACATACAGCTGCTAACCATGATTAAGCCTCCCAGAACAAATTTTCATCACCGGAAAATCAAACCATTTTTCTTTAGTTACGAATACCGTATCAAAATATGTATATATATTTTCATAAAGTGATATATTTTGGTATCGATATCGTTTCAATTTTTTTTATCAACAGTACACATTTGTATTATTCATTCATTGGCAAATTAACAATATATACATATATTTTTTACTCACAACTCATTTAAAATAAACTGTTTGTCTTATAGAGTTTCAATTATTCAATTATCGTAATTTTCAAATAAGCTATTAGTTTTCAAATAAGTTGTTTGTTCTCATACAGTGATATTTGAAACACATAACTTTTTCAATTGAATTACCCCCTCTAGGATTAACACCCCCCCCCCCCCCTTCTTTTTAACGATCTCATTAGCAAATTCTTATGTAAAACTAAGCAGTTTGTTCAATAATAACGTCTTTTGGCTCAAGAATCAGTTGTTTCCGTGTGTGCGAGCATGTATGTGTAAAGTAGTACATCATACAAACGAAAGAATATGATCAAAACTTCCAGGTATGAAATAAATAAAAAATAAGTGAAGATCGAAAACTTATCGAGAAATTTTTTGTAAATTATAATGAATATTATGAGCAAGAGACTATAGATGCTTTGATTGGTATAATAGAACTTAAAAGTGTTTTTTTTATTTAGTCTTTATATGGTCGATTTCCAGAATTTCTAACAAACTTTGTTACTTTACATTTTTTTAAGCAATCGGTACAAAACACAATATCTCGGCCGGTATGTAGTTTTCAGCCTGTATCACTTGTATTGGAAGGTACAACCGGTACATAGCAGTACTTTGATCGATACAAAATTTAAGGGAGTACCGTACTAATAGAAGGTAAAAATAGTATGTACCGACCAGTATCAGCACGGTATTAATAACTATGCATTTTTCTGCATTTGATGACGTCATTTTCTTTCAAAATAGAAAGATTAGTAAACACGTGTAAGGGGTTCGGTTGTAGTAAGTTTGTTGTGCGTCATATTATGAGATTTGTGACCTCTTATAGATTCTAAGAAAGAACAATATTAATGTAGAATTAAATTTGTTGTATTAATGTAGAATTAGGTGACCTCTAATAGACTATAAGATAGAACAAAGTTTAGCATCTTTTCCATTTAAAGTGAACATTCCTTGTTTGGATTTCGGTTTCATTGTTATTAACTTTGTGATTTGAAATTTTTTGTTTAGCTATTATTTTCAAATTGTGTTGTTTATAACAGCACACGCATATATAATTAATATATCAATTCCGTCCTAGTATTAGAATTCATCCACTTTTTTTAACAAGTAAAAATGTTCGAAAATAGTATTTAACCAACAAGAACAATTCTTTTATTTCGTTTGGAAATGGTAGCTAATAAGTTATCATTCCTTTTGCAATTCTAATAACGATATCCAAGCAAGTAACTACATAATTTTCTATTCTCCGAGAAGAAATACCACTTTCCATATATTCAGATACATGAAAATAGCAACCAAAACATATTTTGGAACAATGTTGTCATCATGGCATCATTCATTACCAGAACGGTGCTCATAATGATGCCATGATGACATTGTTCCAAAATATGTATCCCCAAAACATATTTGGGGATGATTAGTGGTGATTAATATATATTACAACAGGTACGGGCGGAGCCACCCCGTGACCGGGGGGGGGGGGGCCCCCCCCAAAATTTTGAAAAAATCTTTTTTAATTTTTGAATAATGAGTAATTGTATTTAAAATATTTATGAAAATACCATTATATTGTAAATTAATGTATTAAGATTTTATTTTATTATTATTTTTTTTTTGATTTTTTTTTCCACCCACCGTCATAATCTTTGTCTTTCTCGTTCCCTTACTCTATTTTCATTCTTTCAAATTTCATATCTTCATATTACAAAGAAACACGAAGAGATCAATGTTAGTTATTTTTCTTATTCTAAATTCTTTTAGTATGTTAACTTTATATGTGACTATTGTTGTTGACTAACCTTAGCAACTTAAATAAATCACTGTGAATAATAAAATTATATAATTAGTACTCAACTTGAATAATTTATTTTGCACTTAACGTATTCAATAGTGACGTGAATTTATATTAGCCATCAAATTTTTTATGACCTTTTTTGGTCCTCTGATTGCACTTCTTGAATCCAACCTTGACAAGAGGGATTGATGATGAAATTTATCTATGTTAGGGAACATCTGGTTGAAAAGTTCTCTACTTCAAGTTAATAATAATATCAGAAAGCGCACGCCAGAATTTAGTCTTGTGATCTTCTTAGATATCAATATATTTGTATTATTGCATTATATTATCATTATAACCACACAGGATTGGCCAAATGATACGTACCATATCGTCATGAGACCGCAAAAAAACAATAAAATGGTTATTATTTTAAGTATCTCGGAAAATACGCAAAACCTAGTATATTTTGTTAATCAATTGAGCAATGATTGATTGATGACCTCCATCAACAGCTACTATATCTATGCTATGCAAGTGAGTCAGAAAGGGTAACATTTATTTAAAATATTGTATACTGAAGTTCTTTTCTCTGGGTTGCTTCCTGAGGAAGGCCACGAAGCATCATGGAACTTCCATTGGTGTCGTTATTAGAGGTATTAATTTAATTGGTTTCTTGTATGACCCTGGACCATCCAATACCGACGCAATAACTTTTATTATATAATAATAAATAAATACATATATGTCCAGCTAGCTTTCAAAGGAGGCATCTGGTCTGAATTCCGAATCTTTTCGAGATGCCCATATAGCTTGTGCCTTTGGAGGTATGGCAAGTTCAGAGACATATATCGTCTGCTGAGAAAGCGAAACTTAATAGTGTGCAGGCGCGTTAAGATTTGTCGGATGGGAAGATCACCAAGTGAATTGTAATTTATCATCCATTTTTGAAGGCACATGTTCTACTGAGCTGAATTAGGAACGATTTATTATGACTCGAAAACTCTTAACCGATGCTAATAATAAGTCTCTTCATGATCACTCAAAGACTATTTTGTTCTCTTTTGGTTGACTGTACCTATAAATTAACAAAAAAAAAAAAAATTTGGTTTCCAAACTTGGCATATACTCTTATTTTGTTCCAAGATATAGCCTAACTTAGCATTGAGCGGTCTGGCTTTAGGGATCAAAGGCAAGTGATCCGTGTAGTTGGTTCAAACCTCACACTTGATCAATAATTATTGTTATCCCAATAAATTTAGTGCAAGAAGCTACGGAGTTGGGTGTGGGATTAGGAATGCATAGTAGTTTTTTAAGTTTTACTTTGCGCGCAAGCTGTTGCCTAACCCACTTGACTGAAGCAAGTTGGAACGGTGGGATTGGATTTGATGCCATGAAATCTGAAAAAACAAATTCCTTGCTGACTGGTTTGATCGAGCTAGGTCGGGGGTGGGTGGGCGTCTGACTTTCAATATTCTCTTTCCAAGACATTGAATCTTTGAATGTGATCAGTTGAAGAATAATGTTTGGTTTGGCATCCGTGGTCCTTTGAGAAGCTCCTTTTCTGGGTTCTTTCTAGGCATGCACAAGTTGGTATTGGGTTGCCACTTATGCTTTGACTGAAATAGTTTAAGACTTGGAAGCTGGGGAATCATATGTTCATTTTTGGGAACAACCTGATCTTTCCTTTTCAAGACATTGCGAAGATCGATCTTAGCGCTTTGTTTCTACACGGATAAAACTGTTCCATTAAGACTGAAATCACCAAACAGATCCAATCGTTCTGTCGTTCAAGAATTTCAGTATTTCTTTTATGCATCAAAGTAGCTGCAAGAGTACTTCTATGTAAATTTTTATTTCTTCGGTTTTCCCATTCTAAGGGTTTGCCCTAAAAGGTGTCATGGTATTTCCTTATTAATCTACTAACAGAAGTAGCGACCATATCTGCTTGTTTTGTTTACTTCAGGAGATCCTAAGGCATAATCCGAAGTGCCAAAAAGTAAATCTATGAGCTCATATTCCCTCCCATACACAAAGATTTGATTCGAGGCAGCAGTGAATTGGCCTTTTTCATTTGCCTTCAAGGTTCTTCTTAAAGTTCAGAACCTATCAGCAATACCTTTGGTGATCCCTCTGCCTCTTTCTCCTATTTTCTTCTCAGGTTTTCGTTAATAAACAATGTTTGGTGGCTAGCACCTTGATGAATTCATATAGCCAAAGCAGCATATACACCCTATATATTTCATTTGCTTTCATGTATCAAAATCTTAACAATACTTTGCGTGCGAGAAAGTCATATACTCATTCCTACTTAATATGATGTAAGATTGTTCTACACATGTTTAACATATATATTCTTGAGATTTGTACCTACTTTAAAGATTGGTTTCTCTGATAATGGTGACAGCACACACTGAAACACATGCCTAACCTTTTGCTGCTACATAAGACACCTTTTGTTTCAATATTTTTTGAGAAATTAAGAGTATGAAAGTTAATTATGGATAAGGACTCTACGTTGTACAGCAAATTAACACTAATTTTTTTTTAACTGTTGCTAAATTTTGCAATGACAATCGTTTGTCAGTAAAATGTATTTACCAACACTTCCTATAGCAGCAAACGATCCTTGTCCGCTAAGAACCTAGGCATTTTTACGAGGTAGATGACCTAGCCTGGCTTTCTGAATAACCTAGTTAGCAATTGAGATCTATTTTTGGAGCATGGGAAGTTGCTAAAAGATCACATCATCTCAAAATTTGAAATGAATTGAATATACCATCACCAATGACCATCAGATGTGGTCTTCCGAATGGGCACACGGAAAGTGTTGAGAAACTACATAGAAATGAGCGAATCCTGGTCCGAGTGAGCCAAAAACTCTCTCTTAATTGTGATCAATTTGTAGCAGTCACTAGTGTTCTACAGATTAATTAAGTAGATAATTAATGCTACTCAGTCTCCCCCTCGTTGTTTTACCTAAGTTGAACATAAGAATTTTCGTAATCACAAGATTAAGACCATGATTAGGAGATCACTTTGTCACGAGAAGAATATAAAATGTGTTGGTTGATTACAGAAGGAAATAGCTGGAATGATTTTCAGTTGACTGAGAAGTCAATTGACCAAAACAGTTTAGATGATCAGGTCAACTTGGAAAAAGACTTGGCTTAACTTTAGGTAAAAAGTTCTTCTTTTTGGTACATAACACAAGAGAATCCTAGCTAGACTAATGCGTAGATGGGGGTTGAAGGACATGAAAACCATGAGCAGCTTCACTGCTAATCTTAGCTAATTTATCAGTACATCTGTTACCATCGAGACGAGACAAACATTCACCGTCCTACAAATTCAATCTTCTTGTTGTAAAAGATGACGAATTCAAGCAATTATGTCGCATTCAGGATCTTGAGTCTTGAAAGAAATGTGCCACTGTACAGAGGTTTGTGCCATGAAAGAAATGTAAGGATCTTTGAGCACAAATGTGCCACTGTACAGGTGTGCCTACATGTTATTCATCAGTAGATGAAATATAGAGCTTATAGCTGGAGCAGCTCCCCTTTTACAGACAAAAACAGAGAGATATGTCAGGCATGGGAGATTGACACTCAGAGAATTCTTAGAGGGGCAATCTAGATAATTGTTTACTCTTTTTCATGTAAATGCAAATGTGTGAGTTTTTGTGTGTATGAATTGTAAATAGTTTGAGCTTTGAATGAAATATAAGCAACTTTTGACCAAAAAATTTTTTAAAATTCAAGCAGTTAACTCTTTTTAGTGTCGAGTGTTTAAAATAATCTTAACTGCACTATTTTTAACAATACCTAATCAGCATGCATAAGATATGGGTAATCTTTTCTTAAACTAGATATGGCCTATATGTCAAAACATGTGCGATGCAGGGCTCTAAAATCTACTTCTCTAATTGCAGGTTACTTTATCATAACTCAAGCATTCTTTGACCTTAAGACTAGCTTAAACTAAGTCATAGGTTACACCTGACTAGTCCAATCTTTTCTTTCCTTTATTACTGAATAAGGGTTTGAAGTATTACCCAAATGATGTGACACCAAACCAAAATTTCTACGCCAGGGGCAAATCAAAAACTTGGAAAGATGATCGTTATAAGATACCTCATGCCTAACCCTAAGGGGCGGTGGAGATATACCTCATGCCTAACCCTAACTTGGAAAGATGATCGTTATAAAATACTTCATGCCCTTTTTCTTTTATAGCTTTGGGCGCAAGGCGTGGGGGGTACTTTTTCATCTTTTTTGGAGTGCGGGAGAAAGTCAAAATGCCTTCTAAGGCTCTTCTTTTGAATTATACTAACTTTTAGGTTTCATGGTAATGTGTAATGATGTTTAAGTTCTGCAATTGTACCTACTTAACCTACCATAAATATCTATAATAAGCATGAGGAAACTACAAGGGCTGGGGAAGAAAAGACACTGAAGTTTTGAAGCATAGCATTGGCTTCATTGGCTCATGTGTGCAATGGTCAATGCAGAGTTTTTTATTTCCTCTAAAGCAAATTGCATTAACTAACGAACTAACAACTACAGCCTAAAGGTGATATCCAAATGGGTATCATTAGAAAAACAGAGATATCGCATTCAATTGGGTGGTCTTAAAAAGCGGCTAACGTGATTTTGTAAAAAAATAGAATAAACGTAGGAACTACCTGTATTTGGGAGTACCAAGTTAAATAATAGTCAAAACTACAGAACGTTCCAAGGAAAATGCATCAAGTGGTCAATACCGAGTTAGTGAACTATCGTTTCTCATTATTTAATGGAAGGTAGTTCACTAGGTTGGCAATTTGATTTCAAAGTGCTCGGGTCATATTCAGAGACCGCATTGGTAATAATTTGAAGGGTAGCCATTACAGTTTCTCCAAAGTCGTATGGCCCAGTTCAAATAATATCAGACAAAGTCCAGTTCTTAAAGTCTACAACAGGATGAGCAAGCAAGTATACCGTCAAGTGGTGCAACTCTCTGTCAAAGCCCACTTCCAAGCCCAATATGCACTTCAGTTAAAACTGGTCTTGTGGTAAAAAAGAAAAAGACTAATGTAATGAGGGCAAACGTTCAATCTCTCAAACACTTGAGGTATGTAGTTAGGGCCATTAGTTTGCAGTACATGCAATGTTCCACCCCTCTCTCTCTCTCTCTCTCTCACACATGCACATACGCGTGCGTGCTCGCATGCATGATACTACTATGTTGAGTTTCCCACAACGGACGAATTTAAAATTCATTTGACTAATCTTCCATGACATGATATAGCGTGATCATTTCACATATATTTAATAAATGACTTTTGAAAGGGTTACCATCAGGGGCGGATGCAAAGCATGACCAAGGGGGGCCATGGCACCCCCCCCCCCAATTTGAAAATTTGTGTTTAACTATTTTATGTAATGGTTAATCAAGTTTAAAATATTTAGGAAACTTGTCATTATATTGTAACCTTAATGTATTATTTTATTTTATTGTGTCTTTGACTTTTTGTCTCACCGGCAGTCATATTTTTTGTTTTTCTCGTTCACTTGTTCATCTTCTTTCTTTCAAATTTACAGTTATAAAGAAAAAATCAAAGTTAGTTCTTTTAAAGTCTTGTTGTATTTTAACTTATTCGTGATTATTTTTCTCGTACAATTAATAGTAATACATAATAGATTGACAATTAGAGGTAATTTTTCTATAGAAAATTAGTAATTTGTTGTTACCAATTTAAGTAAATCAGTATGAATAGTGAACTTGTATGATTAGTTGTCAAATTAAGTAATCTATTTTGCATTTAACGCATCAAATAGTGACGCGAATTCTTTTACGGCAGCCATTAATTTTTCTTATAATTTTTTGGCACCCTCCGATTAGACTCTCTGGCTCCGCCTCTGGTTACCATGAATGACACCTCGCCTACACATAAAGGTGACAGTATTCATTATCTTTAATACATATTTGTTTCTATATGTTACTCTGTATGCTCATAAAATGTGTTTTTGTATGAAATACTTCAACTGCGAATTTCACTTTAACTGATAATTTGAAAGCACCTTGAATGAAATTCACTTTTTGGTGACTATAAAAGAGAATTCGTGAAATATTTGAAAGGAAGACATAGGTGGGCAAAATATCCGGTTGAAATAATCATTCTAAATTAATTTTTTTGTCAAATGTATATAAGAACTGCCTCCCACAATTCAAGCATTCTTTTCGTACCACACTCATGTTTATTTTTTTAATCATTCATTACTCTCTTTGTCCTTCTTTTCCAATCTTAGCCATGAACTTTTCATCTTTTGGTGTTTGGGCATTTTATTGGCTACTACTTTCAATCCAAATACAGGAAATGGTCTTTACCCCCACACGAAGGAACGAGCTCCTTCTCTTTCTGGATCCCTTTCTTTCTAGGAGCATTTTCTCTTGTAATGCCCCGTAGGGCAAGTTTCCCCTGAATTGTCTCGAAGTTAGCTACTTGGCATGGGCATAGGCTGGTAAGGGATCGGTAGACTATCTATTTCATAACCTTTTAGTGTTACACAGTAACCATCGACAAAAGTTATCAAACATTAAACTTAATAAATTTTGAATTTTCAAAATGCATAAATTTTGGGGATAATTGCATAAAATACCCCCGTGGTTTGGACGAGTTGCAAAAAGACTCCTTAAGTTACAAAAATTGTAAATAAACACCTGAGGTGCCAATTTTGTTGCAATCGTTAAAAATATCATCCAAATTGACGGAGCGTGATCTTTACTCTCTTAAAAAGTGCATTTGGTAGATTTTTTTATATTAAAAGACTAAAATACCCTTTCTTTCTTTTTTTCTTTCCCACTCAAGTCTCAATTTCTTCTCCAATCCAATCAATCCCTAACCCTAGCTGCTACCTCACCAACCAAAACCCTAGCCACACCGCTCAACCGAAACCCAAGTCGCCAACCTCATAATCCAAACCTTAGCGTCTCACATAGCCCTACCCACCACCACTATCCCCAATTTCTGCTACCACCCAACCCCGAACACCCACGATGACCTTGTACCGTTACCGCTAGCACTTCATCAACCCAAGCCAATTGCGCCGCCACCATGCATCGCGAACAAGTACACCGCCACCTCCCCACCGCGAACTGTGCATTGCTAGATCTATTAACAACCGAACCATTGGCACCGCCGCCAACCTCGCCATAAGCCCCAGCCACATGTGCCGCCGCTAGCCTTTCCATCATCCCCAGCCACTTGCGCCGCCGCCATAACCTGGTCCACCCCACCCCAGATCTAAGCCCTCTCGTCATCACCTGAACCACTTGCACCCTCGCCAACCCTGCCATCAGGCCATCCACCTGCACCGCCGCCAGACCTTCCATCAACCCTCTGTCAAACACCAAGACCATTCAAAAAAAAAAACCCCTAGATCTACAATAGGGTTTCTATAGAGGAGCCATCATTATATACGTGAGCAATTTAGACATTTGTATCATTTTGTTACAAGAATCATCTAATGCAACACTTTAGCAACTTCAGGTGTCTATTTGCAAATTTGTAACTCTAGGGATCTTTTTGCAACTCGTCCAAATTACAGGGATATTTTATGCAATTATTCCTAAATTTTGAGATAAAGGGTTTCAAAAATTTGTAGCATTTTAAAATTATTCATTCAAACGCACTCAAATCGCATTGTTTGTCATATCTATTAGCAATATGCTCATTATTGACATTTTTTTGTTCCGCAAGAACAAAGTTTTTTTTCCCTGGACTTTAGGTCCAGTATCTGAGTCTGAATCACGACACTAGAGCCCAATGGGCTTAATAGACAGCCCAAGCCCACTCTCCACTAAGCACGACACAAACAATATAACGAAACCCTAGTTTCAACCGGGGTATATAAATACTCAGCATAGCCTTTCCGCTGTATTCAGCCTCAGCGACAATGCAGATCTTCGTAAAGACCCTCACCGGCAAGACCATCACGCTCGAGGTCGAGTCGAGCGACACCATCGACAATGTCAAGGCCAAGATTCAGGACAAGGAAGGTAATCTTTTATGCGTCTCCTTCGCGTACAACCAAGCCAAAATCAAGTCTGTCGAATGCCAAGGTTGCTTTTTTGTTCTATTTTTTTGGTAGGTATTCCGCCGGACCAGCAGCGGCTGATCTTTGCAGGAAAGCAGCTCGAAGATGGCCGTACCCTTGCTGACTACAACATCCAGAAAGGTATGTCTTAGAGTTGGCAGACACACACACACGCACCACACACCCTCTCTCTCACACACACGTGTGCGTCGGATATGAACTCTTGTTGATGTCTGTGCAGAGTCGACTTTGCATCTGGTGCTAAGGCTTCGTGGTGGGATCATTGAGCCGTCGTTGATGGCGTTGGCCCGAAAGTACAACCAGGAGAAGATGATTTGCCGGAAGTAAGTCCTATAATTGTTTTTCTTTCCTCATGCTGACTACTTTTTTTTATTGGTATTCTATTTTTCGTGTAAGACCCTTTGCCTGGTTTCTTTGCTTTTTTTAACTTTTGCGATGTGGAATTCCCTATTATAGTTCTATTCCTTAGCCTTACATAAGTAGAAGCGTTGCAGTTTTAATTGGCACGACTTGCAAGATTTCTCTAGTACATAACTTTAGTGATGTGGGGTTCTAGCTCTAGTAGCTAGGGTAAGATGAACAGCACACGCAGGTACACGCATGTTTGGTGTATATAAGAAGAAATAAAGATCTGTACTTTTGAGTGGGAGGAGTGCATGCTATCATATGTTGGTCTCTGGAGCTAAGGTTTATGGAGCAGCTAAGTGATCATTGGCGGTTCTTTCTTAATAGCTATTTTTTTTTTTTTGGGTGCTAAATGGTCTTTACTCATAGATGATTGCAAATAAGTGAACATGGAATTTATCACTTTGATATAGAATGATCTGTTGTTTGTTGCTATGCACTTTTTAGTGCAGTTACTTATGTTAATATTTGAAGTCAGTTTGACCATCCCACGTGCTCCGGCACTAGGGCTCTTCATCGGCATCCCTTGGGGCACTATGACCCTCGGGTCACTCTGAGATGGGAGTAGGTCTCTGGAGGGCATCGCGCCTAGTCCACCTGACATTTGAGCATTGGGCCTTCCCCACCGTTGCGAGGTTCTTTGCGTCCCTCGACGCTCTTGTGGGACCAAGTAAGGGCTTTGGATTGATGGTTAGATAAAATGGTTATTTGGCCTCACCGGTGCTGTGTGAGCCAGTCTTTCTACACAAGCTGTGCGGGACATGGTTGGTGAATAGACCTAGCAAACGGGTAGACCCCCGCCGGGTACGGGTAAAATCCGATCGGGTCCGGATAAAAACAGATCGGGTATATTTTACCCGTTTTTTTCCGGGTAGGTATTTTTAGAATCTGTACCCTACCCCCGCGGGTAAAAAATTATTTTTTTAATTTATTTTTAATAAATATTCCTTTCTTTTTCTTCTTCTTTCTACGTTCTTTTATTACACAAACACAACTTAAGACTAATCTTTTTTACTAAACAAAATAAAACAAAAAATAGTTCAAGATCATCAGATCTACGTTCAATAGCGTTCAACAGTAAGAGATCCATTACACAAGAATCAAAAGTTTACACAACACGACTAAAAATCAAGATTAGGCATCTGGAATAAACAAAATAAAACAAAAGGAAAAGTTCAAGATTGGTCAGCGACGGTCAACAGTAGATGTAGTCGGCGACGGAGTGACGGTCGGCGACTTTAAATGATAGATCTGATCGAAGTCATCGAACACAGCGACGACAAAGTGGCAAACCACAACGGATGACAGAGCGACGATCTGGAGGATGACGGAGCGACAATCTCGAACAGCGTTGGTTGCGGTGATGGATGACGACGGTGGCAACGGTGAAGGATCGACGATGGTGGAGTTGTTGTAGATCCACGTGGGAGTGTGGGGATTGGGGAAAGAGGAGTGAAGGGTGTCGTAGATCTAGAGAGGGAGGGGGATGGCGTAGATCTAGAGTGAGAGGGGCGGCGGCAAAGAAGTGAGAAGAGAGAAGGAGAAAAAATGAAGGTTAGGGGCTTTAGGGCACCAATGGTCCTTTATATATACTTGGGAAACCGGGTTACCCGCCAACCGACCCGAAAAATACGGTTTGGTTCTAGTACGGGTCTATTTTCGACGTGTAGTACATATACGTACCCGTACCTGGGGTTTTTGACCGGGTACGGATATAAAATTGCCAGGTCTATTGGTGAATATGACTGCCGACAGTCCGTAAAGCACCAATGATTCTCTTAGGGAAAGTTATAGGCATATAGGTTTGGGTGATAGTCGGTAAAATTTGGCAAGCATCATGAAATATAGATGTGAACTAAGATAGTCCGTAAAGCTCCATTGTTGGTCTGCGGAGTGTTGATGTGAACTAAGATAGTTTCCCATGCGAGGGAATATATCTAAGTCAAAGTTGAATGGCAAGTAATATTAATGAAACTGCTGAGTGGTTTGATGATGAATGATTACATCCAAAGTTTGCCCTCTCCCATCTGTTGTCTAATGTTCACGAGATGCATCTGTCATGACTTTAATGATGAGCGATTTCTTGTGTATCGTAAGAGACTTAACTGCCACAAATGTTAATATTTCGAATACTTCATGTGTTTCAGGTGCTATGCTCGTCTGCATCCTCGTGCTGTTAACTGCAGGAAGAAAAAGTGTGGACACAGCAACCAGGTGCCTTTTAATGTCACGGTTACATCAATGATTACACTTGGTAGATGATGATTTCCCTAGCTTACAAGTTCTTTCTGGCTTTTGATGTTGCAGTTGAGGCCGAAGAAGAAGATCAAGTAGACTCCTATCTGGATTTCTTTTCAGCATTCGACGATGTTGCTGTCTACTTCTTGTGGCAACTGACCGTTTTTTCGTTTAAATTAGACATTTTAGGGATTGGACACTGTTTCGGTGATTAAAAACAAAGACGTGGTTTTGATTATATTGCCTTATATGTGGTTTTGGTGCATATTGTTTCATGATTTTAATTTTCTTACTGATGAAGTTTAAGCTTTTCATAATGTCCACATTGGTAGTAGTTCATGTTAGAACTTCAAACACCGTTTATGTAACGTGATCATCCGCTTATTTTGGATAAAGTAACTCCCTCGAATTATATTATAAGATAACTCTCATATCACAAACGATGTAGCTACTGCCACCAACGATCTATATATGCCATCATCACCCCTGACCATCACCATCAAACGATTGACCAGCAATCCATTTACTAGTGACCAAGCCTTCAACACCACTGACGAGTAATCAACCACCATACACACTGATTTAGCCGTCCCAACTATTGATCTGTCCACCATCTTCCCTGATCGGAATCTGTAAACCCGACCACCACTTCTGCCATTTGAGGTGGAGATTGAAATTGAATTGTGAGCGTTAATTCCTTATACTGTTACACATGGGGATTTCATGGATATGGGGATCGGGGGAAGTTTTAAGGTACGCATTGGACGATATTGACATGTTTGGGTCTATAAGTTTTATGTTGTGAAATCAATAGCAAAACATTTTTCCATTCTCAATACAAGAACAAAACAGAAACTTCCTCACACTTGCAACTCCCGCGAGCTGTGGCGGAACCAGGATTTTTTTTTAGGAGGTTTAAAAAATATATTAAATTCAGCAATAAACAGTACATTTTCAACCTCCCAATTAAATAGCTAAACAAGCTCAACCTCAACGTCACATTCCAACACAATTATAAACTATTTATGCATCAAATTATGAATTAGAAAAGCAATTAACCAATTAAGAATTAGCAAAGCAAAATTAATCAAATAATTAAGGTGTTCCAACTTCCACCAAATCACCAATAATTTCTGCAATATAATCAACGCATACTCTTCCAACAACCAATTAAGAACTAGCAAGCAAATTAACCAAACATATTTTTTAAATTTCTATATAATCAATTACTGAAATTAAACTAAAATTCAAGAAATTAAAGAAGCAGCTTACCTCACAGTCACAGCAGTCAGCAGAGAGCAGAAGGAGTCCAGCGGCTCTCTAAGGCTTCGATGTAGGGATTGGTAGTCCTTTTCCAATTAGAAAATATATCCCAGTAGACTATCCCAAAATGATCCTTTTCAGATTCATAACAAGATTATCCAGTTGCTGGCTGGAACGGAGTAGCTCTACCATAGGGAGAAGTCAAACTGAAAATTTAAAATGCTAGAAGACTGAAGACGGTCGGGATTTCCTTCAGTCAAAGGAAAGCACATCTAGGGGGTATGAGTCGATTGGATGCAGGGAAGCCCCGTATGGCAGAGAAGCAGTAGCCTCAGGGAGCACCAGAGCAGTTATTAGGTGAGTCCTTCGTCGCTGATCGCCGTCGGGTTAGTCCTCCCCGTCGCAGTTTCTCGGTGCTCGATGAGGTCGTCTCCGTCCAGTTAGTGGTCACAGCTCGTGCTCGTCTAGTTGCCGTCAGTCTGTCATCGTCGGTCGGAGTGAGTCACCGATCACGGACTCACGGGGGGGGGGGGGGGGAGAGGGTCTCGGGAAACAGGGAGAGAGAAGGGGACAAGGTGTAATTCCCGATTTTTTTTGTTCACTAACCCCACTAGTTCCCACTTGGTTCCGCCAGTGCCTGTGGGGGTGGGGGTAGGGGTAGGGTTGTTTGGTCAAAAGAATTAACATGGTATATTTTTCCTTAATTTGTTGCTGAAGTTTTCGAAAAGATACGGAGAGAATTGCAATGATATCATATGAAACAGATTTGTTACTTAAATCAGATTCTTCGATCCCAAGTGGCAAAGGCTCTTGAGGAATAACCTTAAGATTTCGAGTTCAAATCCCCATATCGACGGACCATATAAATTCAAATTTGATTATTTCACCCAAAAAAAGAGAAAGAAATAGAAAATCAAATTCTTTTCTACAAGGGAAATGCAGAACTAAGTTGCAGATAAATGAAGTACAACTTCACAAGTAGAATGAGTGAAACAATTAAAAAACGCTTAATAAACTAGTTGCAGTTGCAATTAAAGTCCACTCAAGCTCGGCCACAATTGTCCGTCAGACCGAAAAGGGACGGAGGAAAACAGGTCCTTCGTATAAGAGGGCTAACCTTTAAATTATTTTGAAGTCAAATTCTGAAGTTCTACATATGCACATTTCTCTCACATGTCAGAGATGTTACAGCTCTACACAGCTTACTGACTTTGAATTAGTCATGGTATCAGCCATCTTGGGAACTCCAAGGATCAGTCCATCAACATCAACTGGAAGAAGAAACTTTCGCAATAGACATCCTGTAGAGATGAGAGCCGGCGGCTGAACAATAATCGTACTATCAGCATTTCTGCGCAGCATTCCAATTACGATGACAGAGCTACCTTCTTTTATGTACCTGCCAATACTCACAGAAAATAAGTTTCTAATGAAGGACAAGTGCCGACGCCAGTTGAACAGATAATGACTTTGTAATCGTTATTTATTCAACTGGACTGGGAGTAAATGCCTTACCCTTCTTCCAAACGCAATAATCGAGCTTCAACCGGGAGGCTTCTGTCATTTAACCATTTTCTCAGGTGAGATGACAGAATTTCGCATTTTCTTGTACTGTTCACAAGCCTGCTCTCAGCGATCAAAGGAAAAACTTTGGAACCTTGACCAGCTTTCACCAGCACTGTAATACCAGATTTGCCATCAGTTAAGTAGAAATCTGCGGAGAATCTCTGCCATGGAGAATATTTCAGCCGTCAACATATGACAGACTTGGCGATATCAGTTACTTCGTCTCTCATCAAAGTTAAGATAAGAGTAAGAAGGTAACAAACTATGACACGGTTTTCTACCTTAACAGGACGAAGGAAAGGTGTACACTGACAGGCCAAATGAAATGCAGATACTGCAGAATCCAGAACTAAGGATTCATCTTGTTAGAAGAATATGACAGTCATATTAGACTTTCAAGATCCAAAGCAGCAGAAAATGATCAAAGATAGCTGATTTCAAGTAGATAGTATAACATAGATTGAGCAGCAGTCAAGTGATAGAGTTCAGATAGAAGTAGAACTGAAGTTCCCTAAGAAGAAAGAAACTATTTAGGCAACACCCAAGTTAAACTAAAGGCATATTACTATGCACCTAAATATAGATGAGGCTATAGACACAAACTGATATCAGTTACTTACCTCAAACAAATTCATAGATATGTTAAAACCATAAAGAAAGCACAGGCTAGGGTTAGAGTATTCGCATACCTCTGAATAAACAAGTCTCCACTGGAACCATGACTCCTTAACATCCGCAGGCTTCAGACCAAGCTCCCCAAATTCATACAATGACGTAGACGTGTAAATACATGGTGCAACCTTCTCATATGAAGATTCCAAAGAGATACTCCCACAAGTAACAAGCTGAATTCAACAATACAAGATATTATGCCTCGCTCGCCATCAACAGAAGGGCAAACCATACACTACACAGGTATGAAAGTGATCACAAGTTCCTCTATTAGACCTATTGCAGCTAAAAAACCTGCAATTATGTGACATCATTACTGTGAAAAATATACTGCAAATCTCGTACACTAATAATCATGCTCACATATTGATTCTCTGCACAAACCATGGTGAGAAGACGGAAAACCTAGATCATAAAACCACTGTAGTTGATAAAAATTAAGTAGGTGTAGATGTTGGTCTCTTCATTGCCACATGGACACCAGGGTACGCCATGTGTCCTCCCACAGGGGGTTAATAAGTACTAATCAAGGGCCGTGACATAAGGAGCGACGTTCTCAAATGACAACGTCATAGGACCATTATTGGACCCTAATGCTCGCGCACAGCTAACCCCTATTCAAAGGGATCGCCTAATGAGGGAAGTCATCCACGGGGGAAAGGCTAGAGAGACACTGAACGCCCTTGGGATCACGCTCTTGATGTGAGATGGGCCTATACAGTCGCCCCTGGCTGGGAATAGAGCCTGGGCATGTTGGCCCAGGAATTGACGAGAATAGAAAAGGCCTACGTGCCAGCCCCAACTCGGCTGGATAGCGTGCCTTAGCACCTGTGGTTGGGATTTATCAAATGGTACATGAACAAGGGCTAAGACAAAGGCTCGTCAGGTAGTACGTCCTTGATGCCTACTGCTTGGCCTGCCTGGTAACTGATCCAGGGCTTGCCAAATGAGGGCAGGAAAGCATGGCTAATGCAGAAGCATTGTTCCTGCTGAACAGGGTAACCTATTGCGGGACCCACTACGGTGGGCTGGCCAACGCCGACCTGTTGGCAGGGTAGCCACAGCATGGGGTCCACTAAGGGGGAGATCAAACGAGAAGCCCGATAAGCCTTATGAGGATTAGTTGCGCCTTTCCTAACTGCTTAAGCTTTTGGGTGGGTTAATTGTCATCCTTCTGCACCAATAGCCTTGGGCGGAGCATCCTTGACACAAAACAACTAGGAGAGGACCCCAACTCGAAAGTAGCTTCATGAAAGAGGCGTCTCAGTGCAGCAAATGCAGATGGTAAAGCCGTTTAATGCAGGTAAGGGAATGCCTTTAATATAAGGCAGGGTTGGGTGGTCAATTGGACATCCATGAGACTGCATCCTCAGAATGATAGTCTCTATGGATTTGAAGGCCTGGTCACAGCACTGGCATGCTTTGGGTGATTATCCTCCACTATAAATATGCCTTATAACTCCACCTTGAAGGGGTTGAACAAGCGGATCTCTCTCTCTCTCTCTCTCTCCACCGTCATTGGGCACTGTCAGCTTCATTGGCATCAGTCGAAAATTTCTCTGTCTCCTGCCCTTTTGCCTACCTGTCGTCCATCTCTTCTTGTCTACAAGAAAAATTACCCTGCAACTGACCCAACATGAGCTACACCGACTATCTTGCCAACCCTGTCCATTTGAGAGCCAGTGGTTCAACCTAGACATTTTGGAAGTAAGGTCGCTTATGTTAATCCTCCCCACATGTTGATGCAACGGCATGCAAGGGCCACCATTTATCATCATACACAACAATATAACTTTTATTGAGCTCATTTGGGATTGATTCTGAAAAACAAGTTTTAGACCAAAACGGAAACAATTTTCAACTAATCAAATTTGTGTAAAATCAGTAACTGAATTTGGCGAAAATCTCGTTGAATGCTGCAAAATGTCTTTGGATAAAACGGTTGAAAACAGTTTTAATGTGAGTAAATGACCAGCGACGGCATCAAAGAAATAAATCCTGTTATTTTTTAACACAGGCAAGATTCTTTATATTTTATAAGCAAATTATATATTGTGGTTAACTATCTTACCATTTTGTATCACCATGTCCCTTGAAAATACTTATACGGATGATTAGTAAAAAAATTTAACTCACCAACAATTAGTTTTAAAAGAAGTATAAAGAGCCAATAAAAATGTGGTACAAATACCTCTCTTTTACTGGAGATTAGTAAGCCCTAAAATGAACGGTCTTAAAGGAAATTCAATGTCGTTTTGTAAATAATTTGAGGGTAATCAAGTACTCTATCAGTCAACACCTGTTTATCCGAAAGTATTTATATCCAGAAACTCCTTTTTTGGTTTCAAACACTTTCTCAGTTTCTGAGGAGTATTTTGCCAAATACTAAACAAACTGTTTAAAGCAGGTTTAAGCATTTCAAAATCAATCACAAACACTCCAATAGTCCTAAACATTATGGGCCTTTATCGTCAAACATAAAAATATACTTTTTAATTTGCCAAACAAAATGTACTTATTATTACCTCTGTATTTTCTTAATAACTATGAATCATACACCACAAGTCATCTACCCACATGTACCACAATCGAATAAAGATGCAGAATAAAACCCTAGAAAGGAATTGACGTGGAGTTAGAGGGACTATACCCCAGTGATCTTGACAAGGTCGCCGTCACGTGCGAAACGAAGGTCGGAATCGGGGAAGGAGCGGAGGTAAAAGAGGACGGCGCCGTTTCGCCGCCAGTTGAGCGAGTTCCAGAGCAAGAACGCGGCCACGAGAGCGGCGAGGGAGAGCAGGAGGAGGAGGAAGAGGGCGTTGTGGACCACGGCGAGGATGAAAATGGAGACGCCGAGGCCAATGAGGAAGAGCAGCGCGAGCACGTATATCGCTAGAGTTGGGATGGGCTTGCAGGTGTAGTGGCGGTGGCCGGCGTCCGTTAAGGGTGTATTAGACAGGTCGTTCATCCCTCTCCCCCCTTCTCTCTCTCGTCCTCACTTTTCTTCCTCTGTGCGGGTCTGATTTGAGCAGCCCTTTCTTCAGTTTGGAGTCAGGTTTCTCTTACTGTTTACGCTCGACGGCAAATTGCAATTGCCTAGTGTTGTTTGCGTCATGTGTATGAGAACTTCTCTATATTAAAATATTTTTAATATAAAAGAATAACTAAATCTGAAAATTTTAATTAATCGAATAATACAGACTGCGTTCCCAAGAAAAATAGTAACTCGTACCAATAAGTCAATTGACATAAACAGACTAAGGGCCTCTATTATCAGGAGGCGAGAAAAAGAGAAAAAAAGATAAAAGACTTGCAATCAAGTTTTTGTTTGAGTTGTCTTTTGATTGCGTCCCCTTTGCTTCTTTCGCCCAGCATTTATAGTTCATTTATAGAAAATAACTACAACTACAAGACAAACCACCCACTTTAAAAATAATTACTCATCAATAAGTAACTAACTACACTTATCCATCATTAATAGGAGCACTTTTCACAAGTTAGTAACTTCTTGATTTGACTGCGTTATTATCTCATTTTGACAATATTAATAAAAGTTAATGTCAATTAGTGACATTTAATTGAAGACATTAGTAAAAAATATTTATTGGTGCAAACAGTTACAAAATTCTTGTACCCGTCAACGGGGTTAGGCTACTGCGCATTGCAAGTGGTTTTAAACTTTCTAGCAATAATAATTACTATGAAAAGAATAAAGCTTATGATCAAATAATTAAAAATTACTCAAATTTGATTAAATGCATTAATTTTCAAAATAAAAAAATGTATTGCAAATTCATAGGCAGTACTGACACTTTATCGATAATTTTAACAATAACTTATGCTTATTTAATACTCCTTCAATCTAAAAAAAATTGCTTAACTTTGACTTGACACGCAGAGGAGAGAGTGTGGGGAGAAAGGAAGTGGGTCGAGAGAAAATGAGTTGATGGAAGATTAAATGTAGAGACATAAATTGAATAAAAAAAAATGCAAAAATGGTAAACATGGATTAACATTTACAAAATCATTTCTTAATTTTAAAAATGATCAAATTTTTTTAAGACAATTCAAAAAGAAAAAGTGACCAATTTTGTAGGGACGGACAGAGTAATACATTTTGTTCTGTTAATAATAAATTTAAATTTTATGGTGCCTTCCAAATCACTAAGAATGCATCGTAGTGGCTTTAGTTGTTTGGATTTAGTGTGGCTTATGGAGTAGTATTTAATAGTTTGTATACTTATTATTGTAACTTGAAAATATTTGAGTTTAATATGTTAGTATACCCAAACTGTATTCCAAGGACCCATAAGAAAGGAACCAAAAAAAATCATGAAATAGAAATAAAAGGCCTAACACATAAGTAGCAGCAATAGGTTTAAGAGGAATGAACAGTGGAGCCTAAATGGCATTGAAGATGAGTCCATCGGTTGACAAACGACTTTTATATGTTTCCTAAATTAAGGTGCCATTTCAAGGTGTTGCACCAAACGTTGGTTGTTGTCGTCCTCTTCGATAGTGACGATATGAGGGCTACGAAGAGCAAACGGCTCATGCTCAGAAAAGAAGATCGAAGAGATATATTGATCGAGGCTTACCCATTTTTTAACCAGTCAATCAAGGGCAGACAAGCATGCTAATTGATCAGTAAGACCCTTCTATCATACTAAAGCGGTGCTAGAGCTCCCTTTTTCGTGGTGGTGACGGTTGTAACTCAATTTGTATGGTGGGCTTGGTGGTGGTTGAAAATATCAGTAGTGGTGGTGGGTGGTGATAACAGCTGGTGGTAGTGGGGCAGTGGTGATTGTCTGAAGATCGGAGGTGGTGGGTTTGTTTTGGGTGGTGGTGGCGGGGTAGTGTTCGTTGTGGTGTAGATTGGTGGTGGTGGTTTTTTCGGGTGATGGTTGTAGTAGGTAATGGTGAGTTCATCTTTAATGGTGGTGGCGGGACAGTGGTAGTTGTGGTGTAGATCGGCAGTGGTGGGTTCGTTTCAATGTTGGTTGCGGGGCAGCAACGCCAAGCCTTTGGAGGAGGGAGCCATGTGTGATTTGGCCGGTGTAATGGTGGTAAATAGGTCAGATCTTGGTTGTGGTGGTTGGGAATAATTTATTTCTTAATGGGGGTACTACTGTCTTTTCACTGATTCTAGTAACTATGTGAACTATATACAAGTGTCCGTTAGTGTAATTCAATAAATAGGGGAAGCTGGCTCTAACAAGGCAAACCCTAAAAATGTCAAGTATCATTAACTCAATAGAAAATAGGCTCTCCTCAATGTAACTCCTCAATCATAGATCATAGAATCTTATACCGTTGTTGGACTATTACTGCCAAGATCTAGGCAGGTGCTCAGATGCGGTCATTGAAGGGATACAACATACTTTCAAAATCCTCATCTGCGTAGGTGTTCATTGGCGGTGTTGTAATCATAGTTACTGCAAGGGATCCATATCCTGTATAGTAACTATGGTTACGACAGAGGTATTGTGACCTAATCCCAGCCGTCCAAATTAATCTCACAAACCCGATGCCCATCCTTTTGTCATGTTACCAAACGAAACCAGTAGGAATCTCTCTCTCTCTCTCGTCCCCCCCCCCCCCCCCCCACACACACACACACCACACATATTCGATCTACTGAGAGGTGGGTTTGCGAGTGGTGTTGATCGAGGGAGGTATAGATCAAGTTTCTATGGTGGTGTTGATTAACTTTCTACTGGTGGTGTAGATCGACATCCTCTGGTGGAGGTGGGTTCGGGGGGCCGGGGCGGGGGGGGGGGGGGGGGGGGGGGGAGAGGGGAGGCAATGACAGAGGAAGAAGAGGCACCGACAGGGATCGGCGGGAAGAGAAGGCAACAACAGGGACGTCCACGGTCCAGCGACAACACCTCGATCAACAGAGGGGCGGGGGGGGGGGGGTTAGAGATGTTCGAGCTGGTTTGGGGTAGGTGACGTGGCAAAAGATGGTGCATTGGGTTTGTGGGATTAATTTGTAGGGCTGGGATTAAGTCACAACAATATTGCTGGAACCATATATGGTTAGTGCAGCGGATTCGTGTCCCCTGCTCCTATACCGCAATCTATTGCTTTGATTAGGAAGGGAATATGGGAGGCAATCTGCTCTAGGTTCATACTAGCTTCGAGGACTCATGGCCACATCTCAGTATCTGATGGTATAGCTGATAGGTGCGAGCCTTTGCCATTCTGCATAAGGTTCTACCAAGAGAGGAAGAGGATGCTCTAGGGAGGTGTGGCCACTTACTAGTTCGGAAACTCTCCTTGTGCATAAATAACTTTGTCACATGATGTAGTAAGGTAGCTTAAAACTTATTTAGGTAGTTCCATAACTTGAAGTTCATAGAACCTTACTCACAATCTTCATCTTCTATGTGTTCCTTACTGACACGAGTGTATCAACCTTGATTGTAAGTTATCAAGATAAGAAAATTTCATCATGTCCAACCAAGGTCACACCAATTGCTATTTATCAAGTTCCCTTTACCTTGCTTTCCAACCCAGAATCTCATAAAGCTCCACCAAATATGGTAAATCAGTTTCCCCAGAATCTTCTTTAAGCAAAATATGGCACACTTGGTACCCTTGTTTGGAAGTCAAATGCTTGAGAAAACCTCTTTCTATAATTCCCACAACCACCATATCATACACCTTCCGCATAGACCATATGTTGCTCTTGTACCACTTTTTTAAGATCTAAAAAGTGTGGAATACCTCAAAAAAGGCAATTGCGTGAGCCGATGAAATGGAGAAAACTAGGAAGAATAAACTACAACCATTAACATTAGCATTCTTGTGGTTTAGGATACGATTACATGCACTAGCAACTGGAAAGATTTCAATCCAGCATCAAACTTAAAGATGACTTGGTTAGAATGAAAAACCCGCCATCAGTGTTGTCTTTTCTTTGACAAATCAAAGGTGACCTGGTGCACGAGGTCGAATATACTGAGTCTTTACCTGGAGTTTGTGAAATTGCTGTTTTGGCGTCTCAAACTCGTGATCTCCACGTTACGAGTAGATCAACATTACCCTAATCAAAGTTGTACTAAACCACCAAGACAAGAATGCAACCCTCTGTAGTCGAAAACTCGGCTATTGATGCAAGGAAAAGCTTCATCAAGAAACTCTCAGTCCCGGAAAAGCATGGAATTCAAACATTGATCCTTGGCATCATCTGCAGGGACGAAGTAAAGGTATGTTTCGATATACAACTCTTAGGTGGTCAGTCGTGGTCCATTGCATACAGATATATTCGTAACTGTTTTTTTATGCATACAAGTATCTGTGGTGATCGGGTGCTGTGACTGATACGAAAAGGTTCCTTGAGTTGTGCCGTACAGATCCGCAACACATTCATGTAAATATGGGTTGGTAATGCATTCATGTTGCGGGGAATTGAATCAGTCCCGATCCAAAAATCCTCTTCCGCAGAACGGATTAGAATCCTCATAAGTTCTGTTGTTCCTTAATTTGGTTATTGTAAGCCACATATTTCTACTGTTTTTAGTGTATGAGCAATTCTATTGTGGTTTGAGGATCTGTTTCAAATCAACCATGCAGGACCAAGACAGTAACTAAGCTTTGTACACTACAGAAAAGGATCCCTTCTCTCTCTCTCCCCCCCCCCCCGGCTCCTCTCTTCATCTCTCTCAATTGACCACAATGTCTACTTGGTTATGCTTCAGCTCTGTGGATGTCTCCATGTGTCTGCTAAAGCATAATATTTGGCCTCTGCATTCTCTGGTGGGATGTGATCAGTGCAACACTGGCACTCTTTGCAGTGGCCACATTGGCATGTGAATTCATAGAAGCTTTGAGGTTCTTCACCACCCCATGACTTTCTCAAGTCCTATCAACACATGGAAGGTTATTTGGATACATTTCCTCCATACTGTTCAATGATTTATACATTCAAGACCAGAAGTCCCACCACTGAGAACTATCAGTAGACTGCTCCAACATACCGTTCGACTCCAGACTGTCCCAGTCCTCGCGCGATCTCAAAGTACCATCTGCAGTTTCCACCATGTTGAGAAGGCCAGGCTCCTCATTCAATCCAAAGTACTCTGTTTTTATGCTGCTATCATCGTCTGAAAGGACACTGACTCCATGTTCTGATCCGTCCAGCGATAAGCTGGGCTTTAATTCAATATCACTTATGATGTTATCTTCATAATCTGGTCTTCCATCGATTTTATCTCTGGAGGCTATTGCTTCCACACAACACTGGCCATCCTTCCCCGGTTTCTCCAGCTGATCACGTAGCCTCTGCAACTGTGAAATTCAAAAACAACTTCTTAAGCTTCTGATTGAAAAGCACGAATGCTGTTTGATCACCCATGTGAACAAAAAGTTCTTGTATTACCTGTATAACTAATGACTGCTTCTCTTTCTTTTGGACTTCCAACTGGGAAGCCAGATTGTTGTAATTGGCCCGTAGTATTTCGTAGTCTCTCTCGAGCTGCTTTGACTTCCATCGAGCTCTCTTGTTCTGAAACCATATTGCAACTTGCCGCGGTTGTAATCCAAGATCTCTTGCCAATTGCAGCTTTTTTCGCGGCTCAAGCTTCGACTCGGTCTCAAATATGTTCTCCAACGATTTGATTTGATCATCGTTGAATCTGTTTTTGCTTTTGCTCTTGCTCTTCCTCTTTGATACTGCTGAATCAAAGATGGTGATGCACTCTGCATCTGCCCCCACCATCTCTGGGAAAGAGTATTCTGCCCCATCTAGCATCTTGCTGGATCTTAAGCCAGCACTGCCCAGATAACTTTTGTGGTAATCTTCAGGAAATTAATGGAGGGACAACCCTTTTGGAGTTCGAGCTTTGGGATGTTCATGTACTCGGCGGCTTTTGCTGATACAGATAGTATCTTCAAGGTGAATGGTGTAGTTGGGATTTTGAGCTTTGGGCTCTGCTCTTATATCAGCGCCAGTGGGGGTCTACCATCTATAATGCTTTGCTTTTGTCGATTAAAATTCTAAAACTCTCTCCTTTAATTTGTCTTTTGTGACACTAAACCCACATTTTGTTTTTTACATTAACAACATTTGTATCGTTAAAATTTTCATACCGTAAAAGTCAACAATTCTCCAAACAATGTTTGAAGCGAAGCTCCGTCCTAACCCCAAAAAAGTAGGTAAAAAAATGTAGCCAAAGGCTCGTGCGAGCCGCCTAATTAATTGTTTGTGACTAGCTTATATTCGTGTCTATATTAAACTCCAACAAAAACACACCTGCTATAGTTATAGTATTGATTTAGGTAAGCTTATACTACAATATTGGTTGTCACTCTCGTGGTCGTCATTGTCTTCATCATACCAGGCTTGTCCCCGAGCTAATTAGGTGTCGGCTGCGTGAATCACGTTATGCCATAACATTGTCCCAAAGTCTATTTTCAATTTCCAACCTTTACTTGCTTTGTTCTTCCATTAGAAACCTATATACATCCTGGTTCATATTGGTGGGGGAATTGTTACAGCATAAAGTGT